>WNHD01000136.1:0-46623 GCA_011057455.1 Ganaspis sp. Gsp50 | reverse complement strand
TAAACAATTGCTATTGCTACGATTTACAAAAAATCAAAACAACCAAATTGTTAAAAAACTATTGTAAACAATTGCTATTGATACAATTTACAAAAAATCCATTAAAAAACTGTTGCAAACAATTGCTATTGCTACAATTTACAAAAAATCAAAAGTATCATCAAGTGAATTTTCGCAAAAGCTTTTCTGAAATTTGAACCAATTCTTGTTTTACAATTTGAGAAAGTTCGCATTGAGATAAATGAAGAATAGAACGAGGTTGATTATTATTCTGGAGTCGGGTTTGGAAAAATAAAAGCGAAGCGAAAGAAGGAAGCAATTTGAGATATTTGCGAGTAGAAGGTGGATAATTAATTCACGTCTGACAGTTTGGTAGCTTTTCGCTGACTCGGTACGGGGATGGTGGTGCAAACACGAGCCAGGAAAACGGGTCGAAAAGGGAAGATGAAGGGAGCTCGGGTTATAGCTTGGCAAGTCAAGAATTCGACAATTACGTCACTGGTGTGTAAAGGATGATCGCCCTGGCGTCGGTGAGTCTAGAATGTGCACACGTCATTCTGTTAAATGCTTTTCGCGCGCGAACTGCCACTTTCTGCTGGAAATGAACGTGCCATTGGTGTCTTGCTCAAGAAATCGAAAAACCGTCTTCAAACTTTCCGTCCCAAAAACACGTGCCTCTGCAAAAAAAATTCCTGCCAATTAAACATCCTTCAACCAACGCAAATTGTTCTTTAAAAAACAAAAATTATTATTCAAATTATTCAAAGTTGCAAAATTATCCAAAGGTGCAAAATTATTCAAAGGCAATTATTCGAATTCACAAAATTTATTTAAGTAAAAGATGAGATACCGAAAATTTTTTGAAGACCTTTGTCAATTTTTGACAAATCCTTTGGAAGATCCAATTTCTTTTGGAAAATATCTCTTTCGGAAGAAATGTGGAAGATCTCTTCTGGAAAATATGGAAGATCTCTTGTGGAAAATACGGAAGATCTGTTCTGGAAAATATGGAAGATCTCTTGTGGAAAATACGGAAGATCTCTTGTGGAAAATACGGAAGCTCTCTTCTGGAAAATACGGAAGATTTCTGAAGACCAGACGATTTTAGATCTAGAAGAATCGCTCGAGTCCAGACGATTTAATGTCTATCCGGAAGATTATCTCTGAAAATTGACGAGTCCTTAGAAAAGTCCGGAAGACAATTTAGTAAAAATTGTTTTTTCAAGAAGATGCTTTTCTACCTGGAACAGTCGAGAAATGTATTAAGGAATGAAAAATAAACGAAAGGAAAATCTCTTGGGGAAAAATAATCCGGTTTGTGTGGAATAAAATGTATTTTCTGAATGAAGGGAAAGGATGGTGGTGAATAAGAGTGAAAAAAGAATAATATCTGGCACGAAAGCGCTATCTTTGCGTAGCGTGGCTGCGATTGCTGCCAGGCATCATCATCATCATTACCATCCTCATCCACATCGCGGGGGCACATCATTATTCTTGGATTGCGAATAATTGACGATGATTGGTCCGTCCCGGACTGGAAGAATTCAGACCCCGGGATTTTTTATATGATCACGAAACTTCCCCGAAACGGCAGCGCGCGAAATCTGCCAAACTTTTATTTAATGACCTAATAACTACCTACGTGATCCAGTAGTCAAAGTAGTTCATCTCCCAGAGACGAGTTATTAAGATTTTTCTAAACTTTTAATGAATCGTTGATAAACTGCTCAAGTTTCTTTCGCCACTTTTTCAAATTTCTTTTCTTTTTCATTTCGTTTGCAATCCTTTTCATTTCGTTTTCAATCTTTTTCATTTCTTTTACAGTCTTTTTCATTTCGTTTTCAATCATTTTCATTTCTTTTACAGTCTTTTTCATTTCTTTTACAATCCTTTTCATTTCGTTTTCAATCTTATTTATTTTTAATATTCGAATCCAGAATTTAAACAACTAGAAAATTATAAATTCGCACTCGATTATAATTATTCTTGTAAAATTATAAATGAAATTATAAATTGAAACCGCACTCGATTTCAATTATTTTGTACCATGTATTATTATCCATAAATTACGTGATTCATTTTTTAGAAAATTTTGAACCCCTCCTTCCTTTTGTAACAATTTGTAACAAAATTCTTCCCCTACCACTTAACTGTCACGTAATATTATAAAAAAAATTCATTAAGTACATATCAAGGTGGTCCAACAAATTTTAAAATAAAAAAATTATACTTTCATTCCCTAAATTTGTTTTAAATTAAAAAATGACTCTTACTATTTATTTGAAAATCGATTAATATTTAAAGGTTGTTCAAAACCTTGACAATTTTAGGAGAAACGTAATTTAAGAGAGAAATGTATCAACCGAATTTTCAAGAATTGAGTCCATTAACAGTGATTCTACAAAGTCTTCAGAAAATTCAAAGAGTTCTCCATCATTTCCATGAGAAAAATAGAAATTTGTAAGATATTTTGTAAGAATCTTGTAAGAATTTAAATTATTTTTGAAATTTTTTAATTCTCTTAGGCTTATTGCAAAAATAATTTTCTATAAAATTGAAATTACTCGAGGTAATTATTTTTAATTTTGAAACCACTTCAAGTATTTTTAAGTATTTTTAAGTATTTTTAAATATTTTGAAGTATTGGGAAGTATTTGCACAAATTTTTAAGTAATATTAAATTTTTTAATATATTTTGAAAGATTTTTTAAATATTTTGAAGTATTTTAAAGTAATTCTACGTATATTTAAATATTTGAAGCATTTTGAAAGGTTCTAAAATATTTTGAAATCTTTTAAAATATTTTAAAGCAATTTTAAGTATTATTAAATATTTTATTTATTTATTTATTCACAAATACAGAATAAAAATATTTTGTAATATTTTAAAGTATTTTTAAACATTTAGAAGTACTTTTAAATATTTTGAAGTGTTTTAAAGTATTTTTAAGTAGTTTTAAGTATTTTTAAACATTTAGAAGTACTTTTAAATATTTTGAAGTGTTTTAAAGTATTTTTAAGTACTCTTAAGTAGTTTTAAGTATTTTTAAATATTTTAAAGAACGTTTAAATACCTTTAAATATTTTTAAGCCTTTTAAAGCATTCTTAATTAATGTCAAGTATATTTAAATATTTTGTAGTATTTTTAAGTGATTATAATATTTTGAAGTACTTGAAAATATTTTGAAGTCTTCTAAAGTATTTTAAAGTCTTCTAAAGTATTTTAAAGTCTTCTAAAGTATTTTAAAGTTATATAAAAGATTTTTAGATATTTTAAAGTATTTTAAAGAAATTTTAAGTATTATTAAATATTTTGTAGCATCTTTAAGTGTTTTTAAATATTTTGAAGCGTATTGAAGTATTTTTAAGTATTCTGAAATATTTTAAAGGATTTTTAAGTATCTTTAAATATTTTTAAGTATTTTAAAGTAATATAAAGTATTTTGAGGTATTTTAAAGTATTTTAAAATAAATTTAACGTAATTTTAATTATTGTAAATATTTTGTAGTATTTTTATGTTTTTAAATATTTTGAAGTGTTTTGAAGTATTTTGAAATAATTTAAAAAAAATTTAAGTATTTTTAAATGTTTTTAAATCTTTTAAAGTATTTTTAATTAATTTTAAGTATATTTAAATATTTTGTAATAATTTTATTCTTTATAATATTTGGAAGTATTTTATAGTATTTAAAATAAATATAAACGATTTTGAGGTATTTTAAAATATTTTAAAGTAATTTTAATTATTATTAAATATTTTTTAGTATTTTTTAGTATTTTTTAGTATTTTTTAGTATTTTTAAGTATTTTTAAATATTTAGAAGTAATTTTAAATATTTTTTAGTATTTTTAAGTATTTTCAAATATTTAGAAGTAATTTTAAATATTTTTTAGTATTTTCAAGTATTTTCAAATATTTAGAAGTAATTTTAAATATTCTGAAGTGTTTGGAAGTATTTTTAAGTATAGTTTTAAGTATTTTGAAATATTTTAAAGAAATTTGAAGTATTTTCAAGTGTTTTGAACTCCTTTAAAGTATTTTTAATTAATTTGAAGTATATTTAATTATTTTGAATTATTTTAGAGTATTTTAAAGAAATATAAACGATTTTGACGTATTTTAAAGTATTTTAAAGTAATTTTAAGCATTATTAAATATTTCTTAGCATTTCTAAATGTTTTTAAACATTTTGAAGTGTTTTGAAGTATTTTGAAGTAGTTTTAAGTATTTTGAAGTAGTTTTAAGTATTTTAAAGAAGTTTCAAGCATTTTAAAATATTTCAAAGAAATTTTAAGTTTTTGTTAATATTTTGAAGTACTTCGATTTTTTGCTCTTTAAGAAAAAAAATATCAATTTTTACATAACTTAATAATCATCCTAAAGTGTAGAAATTAAAATAAAAAAAAATAAATGAAGATTCCATGAGATTTACACGATTCCACGAGGAATCACGAAATCGTTTCAGATTGTCCAAAACATTCCGTAACAATATCTATTCAACCCCCTTTTTCTGTGGTAAATCTTTGCCAAAAACCCCCCCTGTCCCAAAATCAATTACCTACTTTATGTATAATCCCCTGCAAATGATCCAAATTTCAAAAATGCAAAAAAACCCGTTGATTGGAAATTAAGAAAATGAATGCGGGAATTTGCCTGACCCTGACAATGGTCGTGAAGATGGAATAATTTTTTCTACTCCAATTCGCTGAAGGAGAAACAATGAGCCAGTATTATTTAGGCATCCGCTGAGCATTAATTTGCGAATAAGATGAAATGATTTCCGGCAGGGTCAGTGGATTGCCAGGAGAAAGAATGAAACAAGTCCATAAATATCGAGAGACCGCTATAAAATAAAATGCCCGACGATCGACAGACCGACAGTCGTGCTCGATGGGGCGGATCTCCAGTCTCCAATGTCCAGTCATCGAAATCATTGTGAGCGACGGATGTCTTTGACGGATTGCTTGTAAACCAGGGTCAAAAGCACTTCTCGGAAGTGGAGAAAGCGAATTTGGTTCTCGTGATGGAGCCGCGTCAATCCACGGTGGGCCCCACGGGATTTCTCTGGAGTCTGGACGCCTGCTGCTTTTATATTTTAGAGGGCCTTAAACCGAGATTATGTCAGGATTACAGTGGCTGCTTGCTCCCTCTGCCCTTAACTGAAACGTTTGAAACTTTTGACCAATGCCAGTGCGCCAGAGTGATTATCGAGACCCAGGAAAGGATTGCGTGTTTCAGGCAGATCAAACGGAATAAAGCAAAGCCACGATCGAAGGGCATCCTCGTGCTGTGCCAGGCGTTTTTGTGTCATTGTTTCAAGAAAAAGGCGTAAATCGCAGTCCCCAGATCCTCCGAGGGTCCGCAATTAACGTTGGTAACACTGATTTGGTTCGGTTAAGAGCGACTCGCTCCAAGCTGAATCTACGATTACGAAATCCAACTATAATTATTTTATACAAAATTCTCGACGTTTTTGCTCTCACGAGACAAAGGAATCGTCTAGACTCGGAAAAAAGACTATCAATCGCTTCATGGCAATGACAATTCTTGGAGGAAATTTTAAATTGCAAGAGAAACGAGAAAAGAAAGAAATTGGGCAAAAAGGGCGTGTAAAGTGAAATTTCCTCTATGGAGCAATAATTAAAAGAAGTAAAAGAAGTAAAAGAAATTAATAAAAGAAATAACAAATAGAAATCAATGAACAAAAGAAAAAAAAATAAATGAAAGAAATAAAAAAAAATGACAGAAATGACAGAAAGAAATAAATGAAAGAAATAACAGAAAGAAATAAATGAAAGAAATAACAGAAGGAAATAAAAGAAAGAAATAAATGAAAGAAATAACAAAAAGCAAATGAAAGAAATAACAGAAAGAAATAACAGAAATAAATAAATGAAAGAAATAACAGAAAGAAATAACAGAAAGAAATAACAGAAAGAAGTAAATGAAAGAAATAAATTAAAGAAATAAATGAAAGAAATAAATTAAAGAAATAAATGAAAGAAATAACAGAAAGAAATAAATGAAAGAAATAACAGAAAAAAATAACAGAAAGAAATAAATGAAAGAAATAAATGAAAGAAATAAATTAAAGAAATAACAAAAAGCAAATGAAAGAAATAACAGAAAGAAATAACAGAAAGAAAATGAAAGAAATAACAGAAAAAAATAACAGAAAGAAATAAATGAAAGAAATAGCAGAAAGAAAAAAATGAAAGAAATAACAAAAAGAAAATGAAAGAAATAACAGAAAGAAATAACAAAAAGAAATAACAAAAAGAAATAACAAAAAGAAAATGAAAGAAATACTAAAAAGAAATAAATAATTAAGGGAGAGAGGTGCAAAACATTAAATGTCGCATCAAGAAATAAATTCTGAAAGAGATAACTGAAAGAGATAACTAAAAGAAATAAATTAAAAGAAGTAGGATGAATAACAAAAAAGATGGAAAATAAAAAAAGAAGAGTTAGCAAACAATGGATAGCGAATAATGAAAAGCGAATCAAACATTCGTCGACAACATCCTGCGATGAATGTATTTATAAGATTTTTAAAAAAGCGAATCTCGAAGGTCTGCAATTTGAAAAGCCTAGGTTGTATTTAATGATATAAAACAGGTTTATTATTCATGACGGATTGAAAAAACCTTCTATAAATTTATGTTTTACATACACGCCTAGGGGCGCAATCTACCTTTGCGTTTATATGTCCGTTCTCAGTTCTACTTATTAAATTATTAGAGACGTTAACGCTAGTTGTCACGGAAGTTGCTGACATTCAACTTGCAGTTAAAACAGAAAATCAACCCCAATTGATCGGAATTACGATGCTAATTTTGATGATGCTTTTTGAAGAATAGAAAATTTGAAGAACGTTGTCTAAATTAGAATAACAAATTTTGAAATACTGTATCCAAAAAGTGGAAGATTTTGAAGTTCTTTATTCAAAGAGTAGAAGATTTTGAAGTACGTTGTCTAAAGAAAATTTTTTGAAGCACTGTAACCAAAAATGGAAGATTTTGAAGTTCTTTATCCAAAGAATAGAAGATTTTGAAGTACTGTATCCAAAGAATACAAAATTTTGAAGCACTGGAGACAAAGAATGGAAGATTTTGAAGTTCTTTATCCAAAAAATAAAAGAGGTTGAAGCACTTTATCCAAAGAGTCGTATCTGAAGAATCAGTTTCATAAAATCATTTTTGATGAACATATTCTTTAGATAAAAAATATTCTGTAGATTCGCCGATTCTGAAGCACTTTATCTGAAGATTAAAAAACTTGTAGATCACAAAACTTGAAGAAGATCACAGTACTTGAAGATCACAATACTTGAAGATCCCAAAACTTGAAGTTCAAAATACTTGAAGATCACAATACTTGAAGATCCCAAAACTTGAAGATCCCAAAACTTGAAGATCCCAAAACTTGAAGATCCCAAAACTTGAAGATCTCAAAACTTGAAGATCATAAAATTTGAAGTTCAAAATACTTGAAGATCACAATACTTGAAGATCCCAAAACTTGAAGATCATAAAATTTGAAGTTCAAAATACTTGAAGATCTCAAAACTCGTAGATCCCAAAACTTGAAAATCAGCACCTGAAGATTCTGAAACAAGGAATTCAAACTGAAAAACTATTCCAAGAGATAAATAAAAATATTTGAAATCTTTAAAAAAAAAAATTCTGTAATCATGTGGTAAACAAAAGGTCTGAAATTAATAATAGGACATCAATTTGTCGATAGTGATGGATCCGTAAAAAGTACAATACCGATTTTGTTTCTGGATGTGCTACCGTATTGTTGACGCGTGTTGGGGTTGTTAACGTGAAAACTTTCCAAGATCGTTTCAACTCACCGACTATACCGCTATAGGGATATTTTATGAGCATGTTACGTCACAAGCCGTCCGCACCATAACTCATGGAAGTCTTAGCGTCTGTTTCTATTATGTCGCGGTTTAAATCTCTTAACTCTTCCTAATCCTACCGACGATTCTAACAAGATATACTCAACAAAAACAGTTCCATACGATTTATTTCCAAGTGCATCAAATCCTTGATTAAAATACGAACTCTCGCGTATTCCACACAATAACAATCAAAAAAGGCTCCCAAAAAATTCGAAATTATTCCATCTCTGTTGCTACTTTTTGTTATTGTACACTTCAATTATTAGACACTTTAAGTTTTAGAAACTTGAATTTTTACTCACTTGAATTTTTAGAAACTTGAATTTTTATAAACTTTAATTTTTACACACTTGAATTTTTAGAAACTTCAATTTTTACAAACTTGAATTTTTACATACTTGAATTTTTAGAAACTTGAATTTTTACATACTTGAATTTTTAGAAACTTGAATTTTTACAAACTTGAATTTTTACAAACTTGAATTTTTACAAACTTGAATTTTTACACACTTGAATTTTTAGAAACTTCAATTTTTACAAACTTCAATTTTTATACACTTGAATTTTTACAAACTTGAATTTTTACACACTTGAATTTTTACAAACTTCAATTTTTACACTCTTGAATTTTTACACTCTTCAATTTTTACACAAAACAATTTTTACAAATTTCAATATTATAACACACGACGATCGAGAAGTCAATGAATTGAAAGTACAAAAAGAAGTTTTGAGAAAGCTCGTTTTGAAAAACGAGCAATAAAGTGATTTCCCTGAAGGTTGGAGTTTTAAAAAGGCGAGTCGACTTTATAAAAATGGAAGGCATTTAAAAGTGCTGATTTGTTGGGGAAGAAATTGCCGGAGAAGAAATTGCATTAGGCAAGCATGTTGGTATCGTTGCCACGAAATGAAGTCAACTTTATAAAGTAGTTGCAAATGCCGTGCCGTCATGCAGTTACAAGGGTGCGGTATATATGTATGGTACGTGCCTACAACACAAAATACCGAATAATAAAAAATTCTTCGCTTTCGTAGTGCACACTGCAAATCACGTCGTCTCTCCTTTTGCTGTGAATAGGTAATGGAAATACTTTCCGGGCGTGAGCAATAACGCCGTCTCGCGTGTACCTATCTGCATGTTATTCTAAAGGTGGAAGCCCCATTGTCGTAACTGGAAATCGAAAACCATTTTTACAAAATGCATAAACATCACATCAATCAATGTTCCTTTCCTCTGTTTTGATTTCTCTACTTATTGTCGAGTCGATCCAAACTTTAATTTTACTTTTGCTTTGCGACAAAATAACGAAAATGACAAAAATAAAGAATGACAAGAAGAGCAGGTAACAAAAGTAGCAAATGACAAAAATAGCGAATGACAAAAATAGCAGATGACAAAAGTAGCGAATAACTGAAGTACCAAATGACAAAAATAGAAAATGACAAAAATAGCTGATAATAAAAATAACAAATGACAAAAATAGCAGATAACAAAAGTAGCGAATGACAAAAATAGCAGATAACAAAAGTAGCGAATGACAAAACTAACAAATGACAAAACTAGCAGATAACAAAAGTAGCGAATGACAAAAATAGCAGATAACAAAAGTAGTGAATAACTAAAATAACAAATAACAAAAATAGCAGATAACAAAAGTAGCGAATGACAAAAATAACAAATGACAAAACTAGCAGATAACAAAAGTAGCGAATGACAAAAATAACAAATGACAAAAGTAGCGAATGACAAAAATAGCAGATAACAAAAGTAGCGAATGACAAAAATAGCAGATAACAAAAGTAGTGAATAACTAAAATAACAAATGACAAAAATAGAAAATAACAAAAGTAGCGAATAACTAAAATAACAAATGAC
The DNA here is from genome assembly GCA_011057455.1 of Ganaspis sp. Gsp50. Taxonomy (NCBI): domain Eukaryota; kingdom Metazoa; phylum Arthropoda; class Insecta; order Hymenoptera; family Figitidae; genus Ganaspis; species Ganaspis sp. Gsp50. The sequence continues at coordinate 36,832 of WNHD01000136.1, read as the reverse complement.
AAAAATAGCAGATAACAAAAGTAGCGAATAACAATATTTACAAGTGAGGTAGAATTTTAATTAAAATGTGACAGATTCGTGTGAATAGTTAATAATTGTCGAGAGGGGAGAAGAGTTTTAAATATGAAGTTTTGGGTGGAAAATAACTGCAGCTTAGCATGATAACTGATGGCATGGCAGACTGCCAAAGACATGAAGGGCTCTAGTTCAATTTTCCTCGAGTGATGTATAACACACGCCGATAAATGTTGTGACATGTTCGCCGTGTAAACATATCAAATTAGACGAACCCTTCGGCCTCTTCTAATTTAATCTCCAGCTTTTCTTTTATTACTCTCTCCCTAAAAAATAAAAATAAAACTTAAAATATTTCCATACCCTCGTGTCACATTTATCCAAACTATTTTAAAAACTCGTCAAATTTTCATTTCCGATTTCTAAACACAATTTCTACTTATCTACTCACGCTTTCGAATATCAGAAGAGTCGATTTGTCAATTTGCAATCATAATACAAAACCTCGAGTTTAATTGCAATTTAAAAATGAAAAATTGATTACGAGATGAAGTAATGATTTAGAAAAGTAAAGATTTAAAAAAAAGATTTAAAAAAAAGATTTACAAAAGTAAAAATTTAAAAAAGTAAAGATTGAAAAAAGTAAAGATTGAAAAAAGTGAAGATTGAAAAAATTAAAGATTTAAGAAAAGTAAAGATTAAAAAAAGTAAAGATTAAAAAAAGTAAAGATTAAAAAAAGTAAAGATTAGAAAAGTAAAGATTAAAAAAGTATAGGTTTAAAAAAATAGAGATTTAAAAAAATAAAGAATTAGAAAAGTGAAGATTTAGAAAATTTTTATATATTACATTATTAATTTAGCAAAAACAAAAAATTAGCATACAGAAGAATTAAAATTCAAAAGTAAAGTGTAATTTCGGGGGAAAAAGAGTGTCTTGCGAAAAAGATAGTGATCTACAAGAAGATAATGAGTCCGTGAAAACCGTTAAATTCTGGTTGCATGACAAGGTCGTGAAATAAAAAACCGAATCGGCAGATCGAATCAAAAATTATTTGTGTCTGATAATTGCCACACCAATTAGCGGAATCTTTTGAATTTAAACTTTATAACAAAGGAAATACTGCCTCAAACAAAAAAATAAACACGATATTTAGTATTAAAAAAAAAATACAATTATTGCCACTCATTACAGGTTTTTGTGAAACACGTATAAATTACATGCTCTATTCAGTTATATGTAAATACAAAGTCTCACGAAAACAAATTATTGCCTTATCTTTTTCGCAATTACAATGTCCTATTTCATAAAAAACTGTTAGTACACAATCGAGGCTTTAATACAAATTTTGATTGTCAAATATTCCAAAGTGGAATCTTCTAAAGATCCGAAAAAACGTATTTTTGTTACTGTCATTATTTTTATTACTGCTTTTATTATCGCTATTATTGCTATTATTGCTATTATTGCTATTATTGCTATTATTGCTAATATTGCTATTATTGCTATTATTACTATTCTTGTTATTATCATTGTTATTATTATTATTATTATTATTATTATTATTATTACTTTATTTTTCTATTTGATGTATATACGAAATGATAATCATTATTATCATCATTATTACTATAATTATTGACACAGGAATTTCAAGAAATTATTCCGCGTTGCAAAATTAATTTTTCTATCAGGAAAGAAGCGATAAAATATGCGAAGATAGAAAGATCAGTTTCTTGATAATCAGAGTGTTAAGAATACCATTGCTTCAAATTAATATCTTTTGATACAAATGCGTTGGTGAAAGAGAGAGGGAAGAAAGATACGAGGGAGAGAAGTAGAAGAGAAGCGAATTTGCATATTAAACGGCTTAAGATTTATAACCATTGAGTTTAAAACAGTTTGGAGGTGCGAGCAAGCAATATAGACGATAAATAAAAGTATACATATATAGTTTTCGACGATCGCAATCCATTCAAATCGATATAAGCTTGTTTCGACTTTTCATTACATTATTACTAGTTGTAGGCCATAATATTCTCATGTAATGCATTCACGGATCATAATCGTTTAATTAAATCGCATCCCATCTGATTTAATTCTCATTTCCTGGGATAAAAAGAAGCATGCTAAAAATGCCTACATCCTCCGAGATAAAAACACAATCAAAATCACATCTAGAAAATGAAATCGATTCGAATTTAAACAAATCTGCGGACTTATTTGTGATCAATAAAATAAAATAAAATAAAATAACAAATAAAAATCAAGTTTAGACAAATCAAATTTATACAAATCAAATTTAGACAAATCAAATTTAGACAAATCAAATTTAGACAAATCAAATTTAGATAAATTGGGCCAAATAAAATTTAGATCCACTGAATTCGGATGGTTTCAAATTTTACAAATCTTGAATTTTCTGTCGATTGGAATTTAATATTGGATTAATTCGATTCGACTGGAATCGCAGTCCCTTTGAATTATAATCTTCTGCGTTTTTGAAATTTATTTTAATGAAATAAAATTTATGAAAATTGATTCTGTTTTTCAGTTATAAAAAAGGTACAGATGGTTTCAAATTTTGCAAATCTTTTGATTTCTCAATGAACTGATGAAAATTGATTCTATTTTTCAGTTACAAAAAATGTACATATGGTTTCAAATTTTGAAAATCTTTTGATTTCTCAATGAACTGATGAAAATTGATTCTATTTTTCAGTTACAAAGAATGTACAGATGTTTTCAAATTTAGCAAATCTTTTGATTTTTCAATGAACTAAAATTTATAAAAATCGATTCATCGATTATAAAAGTCGATTAAAATTATATTATTAAATAATGTACAAAACGTTGAAATTTACATTATTAAATAATGTACAAAACGTTGAAACTTACATTATTAAATAATGAACAAAACGTTGAAACTTACATTATTAAATAATGTACAAAACGTTGAAACTTACATTATTTCGATTGAATGGTATTGACAAAATTATAAATTGAATAAATTATTTCGAACGATTGAGTGGTATCGATAAAGTTATAAATTGAAATTTTGAATTCTGATTCGATCGTCTTTGGCGAGGTGAGAGAATAAAGAGAAAAGAAGAAAATTAACGGGGATGGATGAAACAAGGGTGCTGATAGGATACGCAAATTGGTGGTGGCTGGACTAATAGATGGAACTGATGAATGAGCTTTTATGTGTTGAATTAGCTCGTCGAAATCGCGAGCCCTTGTATGTTTCTTTAGCGTTGAATTATAGAACGTGCGGTCCTCGTTGGCACAATAACCTGCCCCGTAGGGGGTACCTCCAATATATTCCTACTCAGAGCAACTGCTGCTTAATACTCTCATACAGTCCCACTTACGATCTCATTATACCCCACGACAATAACTTTTTTCATCTTCCAATAAATCACTTACCCCGTCCCAGAAAACTTCAAAAAAACCTCCACAAATTTCCTTTGCAAAAACAACTCTTTAATTGCAACAAAAATGCAAATAAATTATTTTTGTTTCAATTTTTTGAAACCAAAATTGTAATAGAGAAATAAAGAGTGAAACAAAAATTGTAACAAAAATTTGAAACAAAAAGTCAAACAAAAATTGAAACAAAAAATGAAATAAAAAATGAAATAAAAAATGAAACAAAAATTTGAAACAAAAATTGTAACAGAAATTTGAAACAAGAATTTGAAACAAAATTTGAAACAAAAATTGTAACAGAAATTTGAAACAAGAAATTGAAACAAAAATTGAAACAAAAATTTGAAACAAAAATTGTAACAGAAATTTGAAACAAGAAATTGAAACAAAAATTGAAACAAAAATCTGAAACAAAAATTATAACAGAGATTTGAAACAAAATTTGAAACAAAAATTGTAACAGAAATTTGAAACAAGAAATTGAAACAAAAATTGAAACAAAAATTGTAACAGAGATTTGAAACAAAAATTGTAACAGAGATTTGAAACAAAAAGTGAAACAAAAAGAGTAACAGAAATTGAAACAAGAATCGAAAAATGATAAATCAAGGAAATTTGAAGTTAGGACGAAAGAAAGGTTTTGGAGTCAATTGTCGGAAAATCGGGAAAGATGGAATCGTGTCTAATTATTGCTGGGAAGGCAGGGACAATAATAGCATGAGTCTGAGACTGAAAGTTGTGTCACGGGCGCGAAAATTCAAGAGAGAGGGTGTGTGTACGAGAGAGAAAACTGACGCTTCTCCGAGCGGTTGATTGATGGACGAGTCGCCATGTTTATAATTAGAGGCCGACGTTTCCGGTCCCTTGCTAACTTGCCACTTGCTCGTATCGAACATCGTTAAATTAATCTGAAGCCAGTATACGCGTGACTGATTTTGACGCATTTGCACGTTACTCGGAATGAATTCCTCATCTCGTCTTAATGCAATTGGCCCGCTAGCGAAATACAGAACGAATCGATCAGAAATCCAATTTATAACAACTGCTCATAATAAAACGACTGATTCGTTTTTTTTTCTCCAGCAGGTGCAATTGAATTCAATCCGAAAGCCAATGATTCCTCTTTCTGAAAATGTCCTTCTTTATGAATTTCCTTCTTCTTGGTAAATTCCCTTTTTGATAAATTCCCTTCTTCTTGATAAATTTCCTTCTCCTTGATAAATTTTCTTTGTTCGTAAAATTTTCTTCATGATAAATTTCATTTGTTATAAATCCTTCTGTTATAAAATCCTTCTTCCCGATAAATCCCCTTCTTCATAAATTTTCTTCTTTCCGATAAATTCTCTTCTTTGATAAATTTTCTTCTTCCTGATAAATTTCCTTTCTTCATTTTTCTTTCTCTTCTTTTTCTTCCTCTTTTTCCTTTTCGAAATTGCCTTTCTTGCTTTCTTCCTGCAGTGAAAAAATCTGGAAAGTGGAATCGGACTGTAACAGAATTGTTTTAGAATCAGAAACGAATATAAAATAACGAAATGAAAAATGGAAAATGGACAATACGAAAAACACAACTAGAACAATACAATTAAAACAATACAACTAAAATAATACAATTAAAACAATACAACTAAAAGCACAAGAAATTCTATCAAGAAACCGTTTGCGAAAAAAATAATTTTTCGAGTGCGAGCATTTTTTCCAATTATTGCAAAGACATGAACGGAAATACGCTTGTGTTTATTTCCTTTTAATTTGAAATTCCAGCAGATGCGTAGTGTTATCGAACCTCTTGCCCACGTGGTTAAGTGTAAAATAAGTTGAGAAATCCACGTGTACAGGAAACGTAATGCGGGTCGCGGATACACGTGTCTTTGACCGTTTGAATTACACGTCTTGAATATAAAAAAATTCTCTATACTAATATTAACAAACCGGATAAACTCAAAGAGCAAAACACTCATGAGAATTAGAATTAGCAAAAGAGCCACGAATTAAAAATTATCTCTGAAAGCGACAATTTTAATTCATTTCTTCCAACTCATTTGCATTCTTCTTTTTCGAAAATTTACAATTTCATCCAATTTCTGTTTTTAAAGGCAGCTTTTTCAACTGAAACATTTGCCATTATTCCAAGTTTTTAACTGAAACATTTGAGATTTCGAGGCTGAAACATTTTAGATGTTCAATCACTCGAGGTTTTTAACTGAAACATTTTAGACTTGATTAAGAGGTTTATTATTTTGGCTTCAATTTTGCAATTTTTGGGTAAATCAGTAATTTTTAAGTAAATCAGTAATTTTTAAGTAAATCAGTAATTTTTAAGTAAGTCAGAAATTTTTAAGTAAATAAATGCGAAAATTGAAGCCTTTTGGATGGAAAACGTGACTTACCCCTTTTTTGCATAAAACTAAAAAGGTCGTCAAGGAACTCCTTTCTGCTTGGATCGTTGTTGATCTCGTACAACTGAAAAAAAGAAAATTAATTAGTAATTTGCATTAGAGTGTGTAGCGTATATTTAGAAATTAAAAATATTCTAGTTTCATGGAATAAACAAATAATTTTAATATACGAATATCTCGCGCAACTAGCAGTCACAATCAATCACTCAGACATCTAAAATAATAACTTAATAGTAGCGAAAATAATTCAGTGAACCGCTGGAAATAACGTGGGCGTGAATTCCGTCGCCGACATTGTAAATGATGTCATACTCAAGCTCAAAATACAAAATTAAAGGAATCTGCCTCAGACCGAAATTGTTTGTTTATTAACAAACGATAAATTAATTGCAAATAGTAGTACAAACGTAATCAACAATTTTAAAAGAGCAATCAACAATTTTAAAAGAGTAACCAACAATGTAAAAAAAAGAATTTTAAAAGAGTAATCAACAATTTAAAAAAAAGGAATTTTAAAAGAGTAATCAACAATTTAAAAAAAAAGAATTTTAGAAGAGTAATCAACAATTTAAAAAAAAAGAATTTTAAAAGAGTAATCAACAATTAAAAAAAAGAATTTTAAAAGAGTAATCAACAATTTTAAAAAGTAATAATAAAAAATTTAAAAAAGAGATTAATAAACAATTTAAATAATACCAATCGTCCAGGAATTTAAAAAAATCACGTTTTACGGTATACTATTTGAAAAATGAAAGCTTTTTATACGATGTTAAAAAAATGGAAATTCTTCGATATTTTGTAAAAGAAAAATGAAGAATGAATTTGTTTAAATAGAAGTGTTCCAACATGGCTAGAATTTTCGTCAGCAAATTGAAGATTTTGCAACTTGGAAAATCCAAAGAGTTTGCGAAATAAAAAATCAAGAGTTTGCGAAATGAAAAATCAAAAGACTTTGCGAAATAAAAAATCAAAAGAGTTTGCGAAATAAAAAATCAAAAGAGTTTGCGAAATGAAAAATCAAAAGAGTTTACGATTTAGAAAATGGAAAGATTTTGCGGACTGGAAAATTGAAAGAGTTTGCGATTTGAAAAATGGAAAGAATTTGCGATTTGAAGAATGGAAAGAATTTGCGATTTGGAAAATAGAAAGATTTTGCGGCCTGGAAAATTGAAAGATTTTTCGGATGTCGATGGATTGGAGAAAGAGAACATTATCTAAAGTACATTGGTAATAAAAACAGAAGTGAAACGACTGTGCTCATAGCGACAGACAGATTAGTTAGCCCCGATTATTAATGATACCGTTTAACCCGCCTCAGAGTCCGAATCCCCCTTTATGTCTGAAGGACCAGAACCCCTTGAGGCTACAGCGAGGCATATTATCATATTTGTTATGTACGATGTGCTACATCTAATCTGAGAACCTCTAATTGCTTTTATAATACGATACCCATCCCTTAAATGCTTGCTCGACAAACCACTATCACTCTTTTCTTGATTTCTCACATCTCAAAAAGAAAAAAAGCACAAAATTTATTCTTTCGTCCAAGAGCTCATTTACATTTCACACATTTAAACAACATATTTGTCACGACTCATTAACATCGATATCGTTTAGAAAATCCGCTTTTTGTTATCATTTAGAAAAATGTTTACATGTTTTAAAATTCATTTTTTTACACGAATTTTAAAATTGCGGTTTGATTTCCGAGTTAAGATTACAGGGGGACTAAAAAATGCGAAAGCTTAAAAATGTGAGTATTTGAAAATAGAGACATTTAAAAATACAGACACTTGAAAATGCAAAGGATTGAAAATACAAACGATTGAAAATACAAACGATTGAAAATACAAACGATTGAAAATAGAAACGATTGAAAATACAACGAATTGAAAATACAAAAGATTGAAAATACAACGAATTGAAAATACAAATGATTGAAAATACAAACAATTGAAAATACAAAAAATTAAAAATACAACAAATTGAAAATATCAAATATTAAAAATTAAATACACTTAAAATCAAAAAGTGCATTGTTAGAAACTCTTATAACAAAAAACGCATACATTGCGTGTTTGATTTTTTTTCTTTTCGAGTTCTTCCCGGAGGGAAAATATGTAATTAATTCACAACGCAGTACAGTCGTAGTCATTGCTTACACCAATCATTTTAAAAGCTCAGGTGTCAAATTGTTAGAATTATTATTAAATAAAGATGCTCAAATTGTCGGCGAATTGTTTTTCTCGGGTCTTTTATTATATTTGTTCACTCTTCTTTACTGCCGTCTAAATAACAATATTCAATTAATATAATTTTGTGTACACTCATTTGTAAATATTTCCTTTGAATCGAAAACAAACAATTATTAAATGATAAATTATTATTAATTATAGTAATCATTTGTTGTACTAATTTGTTGCATTTTTCTTGTATTAAACTTTCTCTAAATTAAAGATCTATCAGGCCCAATGATCTGTTTTCAAATTTCTAGTTTTATGACATTCTCATAATTATTGCTTCCTCATATAGAGGAAGTTCTTTTTTTTAGTTCGTAAATTTATTTATTTATTTAATCTCCAATTTTCTAACTGGAGATTAATTAAAAAATTGGAGATTAATTAAAAAATTGGAGATTAAATAAATAAATAAATAAATTTACCAAATTTGTTTCAGTTTCTTTGAAAATTCCAAACTTCCAATCGTCCGTTTATGCAAATTAAAAAATACACCTTTAAAAATTTTTCCCAAACGGGGTAATCAATATTCTTTGAGGATGAAGAATCGGATTGAAAATTCGATCGTGGGTAGACGTTTTATTAGACAGATCGATCGTGCACTTTCATTTCATATGCAATTAGTCGAAGGCGGATCTGAGAAATGATCGGGTCAGCAGGATCGTGATCGTCCGATCATTTATCCGTATAGCATTCAGTTTTCATGGCAACGCCCTCACGCCAGAACGGCATTTCTCAAGGGCCATTTTGTACCATTTTCTTGGCTTTTTTTTCTCTGCATCTTGTGCCTTTCGTTAGTTCACGAGCGATGAGCTCGTTAGAGAGTGATCAAGAGAGACTGAGACAGAAATCAAAAAAGACAGAGAAAAATTGAGCAGGGGGATGAAACCAGTAAATATATTGATTGATCTACCGTTGAAGAGCACTGACGGCAGCTACATTATGAAAAGTGGCGATTGAGCAGGCTGAATTAAGACAGGCTATAAAATTCAGAGATGATTTAAAAACATTTTTTAATTTAAACATAAGTGCACATTTTTCGAGAAATATTAATTGGATTAATAAACGCAATCTGAATTCACTCTGAACTGAATAAATTGATATCTGAATTTAATAAATTTTATGTGGACTTTAATTCACAATTTTATGTGAATTTAATCAATTTTATGTGAATTTAATCAATTTTATCTGAATTTAATCAATTTTATGTGAATTTAATCAATTTTATCTGAATTTAATCAATTTTATCTGAATTTAATCAATTTTATCTGAATTTAATCAATCTTATCTGAATTTAATCAATGTTATCTGAATTCAATTAATTTCATCTCAATTTAATAAATTCTATCTGAATTTAATAAATGCTATCTGCATTTAATAAATTTTACCTGAATTCAATTCTGAATCAATAAAATTATTAAAGATTGAAAATTTATTTTAATGGTTTTTTGTTTCCCAAACGAATACATTTTATCTAAACAAAACTAATCTTTTTTATTAAACTAAATTATAAAATTTTATAAGGTCTTTTCTTCTAATAAATGTATTAAAGATTTGTTTACTTTGTAATAAACTTTAATTTTCATTTCAATAATAAAATTTATATTTTTATCAAATCTTTTATCCCATTCTCTAATTTAAAGATATCCTTTAATTTATTTAAATTGTCTTTAAAGATTTGTCTTTAAAGATTTGTCTTTCAGTCTTTAAGCCACAAAATTCAGAGATACTCTAAACAATATTTTTGTTGTATATATAAATTTTTCGAAAAGCAAAAATTGGATCATTAAAATCAATCTGAATTCATTCTAAACTTAATAAAAGCAATCTGAATTCAAAAAATTCAATCTGAATCAATAAAATTATTAAAGATGGAAAGAATATTGAATTAAAATTCGAAAATATTTTAAATTCAATCTAAATTCAAATTCGATTCTGAATTCAAATTTGAATCGATTTAAAATTAATTCTAAATACAAATTCGATTCTGAATTCAAATTTGATTCTATTCCAAATTAATTCTGCATACAAAGTCGATTCTGAATTTAAATTTGTATCTTTTTCAAATTAAAACTAAATTAAAATTCGAATATAAATTAAGGAAATTAAAATAGAAATCAAAATATATTCCGATTCTAAATCTATTTTGTAATGAATCTAAATTTATATTCGATTTTGAATTAAAATTTGAATCTATTTTTCATAAAATTAAAATTCGATTCTGAATTAAAATTTGAATCTATCTTAAATTAAATCTCAATTCAAATTCGATTCTAAATTCAAGTTTGAATCTATTTCACATTAAATCTAAATTCAAATTTGAATCAATAAAATTATTAAAGATCGAAGGAATTGAATTGAAGAATTGATTAGAATTAAATATCACTAAAAAGTGACAAATAAAATTATTAAAGTTCGAAAGAATTGAATTGAATAATTGATTAGAATTGAATATCACTAAAAAGAGACAAATTGAAATTCACATAAATTGAAATTGAAATTCACATAAATTAAAATAGAAATTCACATAAATTGAAATTGAAATTCAACAATTTGATGAAAACTTGCTTCAAATGGAGCAAAAACATTTCCAGCTCATTTGAATGATAATTTACGAGAACACTGCATATTCATATTCCGTTTTTAAAAAGGGTTCTTTGTTGGTTTTTTTTGTGTGTGCACAGAAAAAGATTCTCTGTAAGGTTTTTTCTTGAATGAAGGTATAGGGACGATTGATGGGGATCTTTATAACTTTGGCCTTTATCTTGCTTGGCAAAAATGTATCCACGAAGTGGGTATTATAAAACGTCCTGTGAATGCAGCGCAGAATGTTGTTCGTCCGAGTTAGACCAATTTGCGAGCGATACTGGGGTAAAACAGCCGGTTATCAGCACTCGTTATCAGCCGGAAGAGCGGCATATCTCAATCTCTGCGAATACTATGGAAGAGTTGTGCGCATCGATAATTATTGCTCGTAAAACTAGCGACGTGTGCCGCTGAAAGGGATCCTGCACGATTCGCTCAACGCACTCGACACATAAAAACCAGCTTTCCTGCGCAGCTAAAACTTTTTCACCGCAAAATCTTCTCTGTATCATGAAAAATTACGATAATTTCCCTCCTTGGAATTCCTCGTACCACGGCCTACAAAAAATACACTCAGATTAGTTCAAGTTCTTTTCAATTGTCCAATTCGGAATCCATACGGTCGGATAAATTAATTATGTAATAATCTTATAGTTTCATTCAAAATTGTTTTTTTTATTCAGAATGGTGTAATAAATTTTGTGGCCTTTTTTCAAAAAATGAAAACCAAAAATTGATTGCATCGTTTTGAATTATATAATTTTTAAATAAAATAATTGTTTAAACAAGTTGATGATCGCAAATTGATGATCACAAGTTGATGATCACAAGTTTATGATCACAACTTAATGATCACAAATTAATGATCACAAATTAATTATCACAAATTAATGATCATAAATTAATGATCACAAATCAATTATCACAAATTTATTAAAAAAATATCACAAATTCAAAGAAATGTAAGTAAATAACAAGGAAAATGAAGCAAGAAAATTCCTATTAGTTGAAATAAAGGCTGAAACTGGAATAAAATGAAAAGTATAAACTAGTTTGAGTCTCGGTGAACTTGAACGACCCTAGGACCTTTATAAACCTCTATGAGGTTCGGAGCAATGGCGATTAGCGCCATTCCCATGGTGCAGGTCACGAAGTTCTCCATACGTGAAGTACTGGGAGCAAAATCAAAGAAAATAATAATAATGATGAAGTAAAATTTCCGTGTTGCTGTTCTGAGTGATAAAAATTGAAGATTGAGACTCGGGCGATTCTCGTAATTATGCAAAAGTAAAATATTAAGATGTCTGATAGGTATTTTTTTTAGTTTTTCTGAGGTCAGAGGTCAATTTCCGGTCGTAAAGTTATAAGGACGCGTCTTGGTTGAAGAAAATTGCGAAACAAGGATTCTCCAAGAGGCCTCAGGGATTTGAAGATAAGAAAAGATCATTCGATGATTAGCACCTCGTTGTTCCGACAAATTGTTAAAGCTTGAGCATTTTAGTTGAGGAAAAAATTGTAATTATGGGATAAAAGGTATTTTTTTGAAGAAACGAGCATTTCAGGGTTTTTCAAGATTTGAAGACTTGAAGGTTTTTCAAGACCTGAAGGGATCTTAAAGGTAGAAAAAATTGAAAATGAGCGGAATTTAAATTGATGGATTTTTATTTTGATAATTGAATTTTTTAATAGCAATGTTCTAATTTAAATTAGGTTCTAAAATGAAAATTGATTTTGAATACAAATATGGATCTATTTCACGTTAATTATAAATTCAAATTCAATTCTCTATTCAAATTCAATTCTAAATTCAATTTCAAGTCTATATTCAAATTCAATTCTATATTCAAATTCAATTCTATATTCAAATTCAATTCTAAATTCAAATTCAATTCTCTATTCAAATTTGAATCTGTTTAAAATTGAATCTGAGGCCTCTTAATTCTAAACTCAAATTTGATTCTGAATACAAATTTGTATATAAATAAATACCTATAGGTATTTATTTCAAATCTAAATTCAAATTCGAATCTAAAATTAGAGAAAAATACAAATCTAAAAAATATACTCCAATTTTGAATTCACATTTAAGTCTATTTAAAATTAATTCCAAATTCCAATTCGATTCTGAATTCAAATTGGAATCTATTTTAAATTAAATCTGAATTCAAATTCGATTCTGAATTCAAGTTTGAATCTGTTTTAAATTAAATATAAATTCAAATTTTATTCTAAATTCAAATTTGTAGTTATCTATTTCAAATTGAATCTAAATTCAAATTCGAATCTAAAATTAGAGGAAAATCTAAATCTAAATATTGTATATTCCGATTTTAAAAACAAATGTGCGTTTGTCTATTTCAAATAAATTCTAAATTCCAATTTGATTCTGAATTCCAATTTGATTCTGAATTCCAATTTTAATCTATTTCAAATTAATTCTAAATTCTAAATCTGAATCTAAAATTAAATGAAAATACAAATTTAAATATATTCCAAATGAGTTCAATTCTGTAGATTCCGATTCAAATTTAGATTCTGATTCTGTATTAAATTCTGATTCAAATTCAGATTCACATTCAGATTTAAATTCAGATCCAAATTCAAATTCAGATCCAAATATAGATGCAAATTCAGATCCAAATTTAGATCCAAATTCAAATTCAGATTCAAATTCGGATCCAAATATAGATGCAAATTCAGATCCAAATTTAGATCCAAATTCAAATTCAGATTCAAATTCAGATTCAAATGTAGATCCAAATTCAGATCCAAATTTAGATCTAAATTCAAATTCAGATTCAAACTCAGATTCAAATATAAATCCAAATTCAGATCCAAATTTAGATCCAAATTCAAATTCAGATTCAAGTATAGATCCAAATTCAGATCCAAATTTAGATCCAAATTCAAATTCAGATTCAAATATAGATCCAAATTTAGATTCAAATTCAGATTCAAATATAGATCCAAATTCAGATCCAAATTTAGATACAAATTCAAATTCAGATTCAAATTCAGATTCATATTCAGATTCAAATTCAGATTCAATTTCAGATTCAAATTTAGATTCGACTTCAACGTCAGATTTAGATCAAATTTAACGAATATTAATCCAGATCATTTTCTAAAATAAATCCAATCCCAAATCGAGCATACAATGTAGAAAATAATGACACAAATTTTTTAAAATCGAGTCAAAACATGAATAATTCCAGGTTGATTAGGATGAAAAAGCGAGACTTGTGGGTGGGAGAGAAAATCACCGGACATTTTGTTGGCGAGAGTTAAAGTGGGGATATCAAGATCGCGCGTTATACGGGCGGCCATAATAGCAACCACCAACCACCATTACCTGCTTCCAGGGCATTAAAGATAGCCTGCGTAATTATCATCATTACGCCGCAAGTGCACGGCGTCTTGGTGTTGTGCTACTCTCAAATCTCCATAGAGTGGCCGAATGCTACACATAAGCGCATAACGACAAACGCGACCCCATCTACCATCTCCAGTTCTCGCTATTTTAGAACCTAACCATCGGAAAAGCCTCGATAACATCATCTTCACAAATCCAGCCTTTTTCCTTCAATTGCCAACAGGCAATTCCATTCTTTCTTTCAATTCTTTCTCCTCTATTGAATAAATATCCTTTATCACGACTTCGGTACAATTCAAATTAGCCCCGCTTCTCAACACACCTGAAACAACGAAATTATTTTAGAATTTTGAATCCGAAATTATTTTGGAATTTCGAATACGAAATTATTTTACAATTTCAAATAGGAAATTATTTTAGAATTTCGAATACGACATTATTTTAGGATTTAGAATATGAAATTATTTTAGAATTTCGAATACGAAATTATTTTAGGATTTAGAATATGAAATTATTTTAGAATTTCGAACACGAAATTATTTTGGAATTTCGAATACGAAATTATTTTGGAATTTCGAATACGAAATTATTTTGGAATTTCGAATACGAAATTATTTTGGAATTCAGAATATGAAATTATTTTAGAATTTTGAATACGAAATTTATTTTAGAATTTACAATACGAAATTATTTTGGAATTTAGACTACGAAATTATTTTAGAATTTCGAATACGAGATTATTTTAAAATTTAGAATACGAAATTATTTTCATTTCTATCCAATATTCCAAATAATAATAAACATAAATTACACTATAATATTAAGCATAAATATAATAATACAATAAAATATAAAATAATATAACGCTATTAAAAAGCACAAGAAATAATAATAAACGGAAAGTATTCATAAGGCCACGTGCTACGGACGTAAAATTTTCAAGAGAGCTAGCCTGGAAAAATTTTTGATCTTAACACATGGTCATAAGTCTGAAAAAAATTGACAAATCATAAAATTGACGAGTCATATAATTGACGAGTCATAAAATTGACGATTCATATAATAAACGAGTCATATAATTAACGAATCACAAAATTGACGAGTAAAAATTGAAACCAGAATAAAATGAAAAGTTCGAGAGGAACCAGGACAAGAATCTAATGAAAAATTCTAGAAGAACCAGGATGAGAATCCAATGAAAAATTCGAGAAGACCCAGAACGAGAATCCAATAAAAAATTCGAGAAGAACCAGGACAAGAATCGAATGAAAAATTCGAGAAAAATCAGGACGAGAATCAAATGAAAAATTCGAGAAGAACCAGGACAAGAATCGAATGAAAAATTCGAGAAGAACCAGAAGGAGAATCCAATTAAAAATTCGAGAGTAACCTGAACAAGAATCGAATGAAAAATTCGAGAAGACTGAGGACGAGAATCGAATGAAAAATCCGAGAAGAACCAGGACGAGAATCCAATGAAAAATTCGAGACTAACCATGACAAGAATCGAACGAAAAATTCAAAACGAACCAGGACAAGAATCCAATTTAAGGAGACCGGAAGAATAAGATAATGAAAAATGTTAAGAGCAAAGTGTATCATTTATCGAAGAAGTTGATGGAGGGAGGATTGGTTTCTCGGCAGGACGATTATATTGCGGGATAATAGTTTTGCGGTGGATCGAGGGATGTTAATAATTGCAAGCCGCGGGTGTCTGTGGCTTCGGAGAAAATAGAGTGGTCTCAATGTAAGAGGACGATGTTCTGGTGCAATGAGCGAACCGACAAAACGACCAAAGAATGAGACCGGTGTTGCCGCGAATTCTCATTATTGGGGCAAAATCAATCGGCTTTATCCCAGGCGATATCGTTTCGTGGAAAGAGATAAACCCCAGTCTAATCCGGATGAGACTCAGTCGGATCTCTCGGTTTGAAGAACAGCTTCGCACTTTACTCGCCACCGCTTTTCCGGGCTGATTATTCTCATCTGTCCAGACTCTTTTCAGCTCTCTCGTCTCCCATTTCACTCGGCATCTTCAAAAGATACACATCTCCACAAAATACCTTTCCCCAAACTACCAATTTCCTTGCTCTTTTCTTTATACTCAGTTTACAAAAATCTTTCAATCAGCATCACCACATCATCAGCGAATCATAATTTTAATCGTAAGAATCATTTTTTTCTCGTTGAAATTAGCCAGACTGGTCTTAGAATTTTCATTGCATTCTGTTCATTAAAATGGAAAGAAAGAGAACTTTTTGTAATTCTGGTGGTAGCGAATTTTGGCATTCTTTTGATTAAAAGAGAAAAAGAACGTTTTGTAATTTTGGCATTCTTTTGATTAAAATAGAAAGAGAATTTTTTGTAATTTTGGCATTCTTTTGATTACACTAGAAAGAAAGAGAGCGTTTTGTAATTTTCGCGGTAGGAAATTTTGGATTGCAATTTTCGGTTTGTAAAATAGATTTTAATTTTTGATGGGATTTTCCGAGGGAGTGCTTCTGTGAGTCTTGATGAAGATTCCTGAGTGACTGGGGTTTACGGTAAAGCTAACCACATGGCAGAGGAGTCATGGGAGAGTGTATGGGTGTAGGTCATGTGTGGGCACACGCTCGTGTGGTTATGGGAAGAGCGAGGATACGAAGAAGCGCGGACACGCGAGAAAGCGGCTGTCACTTGTCATATAATTCTTAGCTTTAGCACTCGCACGAGCCCCCAAGTCAAAGACGGCCTGCTACTTTTTTTATTCCACAATAAGAGATGCTGCCTAGAACGCCTAGTGCTGTTTTTTACCCCAGCTATTCTATATTTTCTGCTTTTTACCCCAGCTATTCTATTTTTTCTATTTTTTACCCCAGTTATTCTATATTTTCTATTTTTTACCCCAGCTATTCTATATTTTCTATTTTTTACCCCAGCTATTCTTTATTTTCTATTTTTTACCCCAGTTATTCTATATTTTCTATTTTTTACCCCAGCTATTCTATATTTTCTATTTTTTACCCCAGCTATTCTATATTTTCTATTTTTTACCCCAGCTATTCTATATATTCTTTTTTTACCCCTGCGAATTCTATTTGTTTCAAAGAAACCACGAATCATCAGCGCGTGCCAATCCTCAAAAAAAATTTCCAACCATTCTAATTCTCCATTTCTGCAATTTGAGATTTCCAATCTTCTCAACATTGTGGGTAAAAATTGGATTTGAAATTAAACACCCTTGGAAGCTAAAAGAAAGCATCTTTTAAAGATGCATTCTTTAAAAGGAAAGAAATTGGAAAATGAAAGAAATTGGAAAATGAAAGAAATTGGAAAATGAAAGAAATTCGAAAATGAAAGAAATTGGAAAATGTTATTTAAATTGAAAAGTCGTTAACAAAAATAAAAATCCCCTCCAAATTTTCAAAACGAATTTTTTGCCCGACCCTTGAAGATTTTGTTCCTAAATGCATTTTCGGAAAAAAAATGCAACGCCTCGATCTGAAGGCGTTATTCAATCTTGTAAAGAAGAGAGTTTTGTTGTGGAAAGAAGTGGAAACTTTTGATGTGAGATTCTATTATTTGATGCATTTTCCAGAGCATGTGCATGAGGAAAGATGAGAAAGAGACAAATCGGGAAGTAGACGAAAAAAATGAATATGAGACCGCCCAGTGAGATGTAAATATACGAAATAGAAGGAAGAGTGAAAGGGGAGATGAAAAAGGTAAATAAAGAAGTGAAGATGAAAAGAACTACTCGCCTCCCACTCAGGGCAGTTGGAAGGTTCTAGAATTATTGGGCGGCCGACATAAAGCGTGTTTAGGTGCGATTTAATATTTCCAGCTACGGGCATAAAATCCGACCCAATCGAGAGCCGGACTCGTCAACCTTTTTTCTTTTCATGGACATCTGGTGCTTGCGTGCATCATTTCTTCTTCGGATATTTGTCCATCTGAGCGATACCGGATTTAAATCCGCCTTTCGTTTCTATTTTCTTTTTTAATCTTGTTTTCTTGTTCTAGTTGTTTATTTTCTTGTTCTGGTCCCTTCTTTTCTTGTTCTAGTCTTTTTTCTTGTTCTGGTCCCTTATTTTTTTTGTTCTAGTACTTTTTCTTGTTCTAGTCCCTTTTCTTGTTCTACTCCCTTTTCTTGTTCTAGTCCCTTTTATTGTTCTAGTCCCTTTTATTGTTCTAGTCCCTTTTCTGGTTCTACTTCATTTTTTTCTTGTTCCAGTCCCTTGTTCTAGTTCTGTTTTTCGGTGCTTCTTGAAATGCACTTTTAGTTCGTTTCTTGTAGAGAAGAAATTTTCTAGACGAGCTGGTTAGTGATCTCCGGACTTTCTGGTTGTTGTTGTTGCATTTGATACGACTGAAAATAGAATTTCCGGGAATCATAAGTTTTGCGAATATTTTCCTTGAATGCTTGTTCCTCCATTTCGTTGATACAATTTATCTTGTCACATCTCGTCTTATAACAACGCTTGAAATTCCAGGGGTTCAGGGGATTCTTGTAGCGTTTGTTGTTGTTGGATGCCAGCCAGCTCGTTTTCAAGCCCACAATAATCCTTCTTATCAAAACCAGTACAATGTACCTACAAGGTTGTAAAATCTTGTTATTCAATGAAATTAGGTCACACAGGACAAATAAAAACACAATTCAATGAAAATGAAAACAGGGAAAATGAAAAGCAGACACGAAAAAGGAAAAACAGAAAGAAAAAAAAACAGAAAGAGATGGAAATAACAAACAGAAATAAAAAACAGAAATAAAAAACAGAAATAAAAAACAGAAATAAAAAACAGAAATAAAAAACAGAAATAACAAACAGAAATAAAAAACAGAAATAACAAACAGAAATAAAAAACAAAAATAATAAACAGAAATGAAAAACAAATAAAAAACAAATAAAAAACAGAAATAAAAAACAGAAATGAAAAACAAAAATGAAAAACAGAAATGAAAAGCAGAAATAGAAAACAAATAAAAAAAAGAAATAGAAAATAGAAATAAAAAACAGATAAAAATGAAAAACAGATATGAGGAACGAAAAGCAGAAGAGTAAATCATAAAAATAAATACTTCTAGATGTAGAATTTGAAATGGGGTTTGAAAAAATCGTGATCATGACTGATGTTTGACAAATGGTCATTATGCCGCGTCGGATGCATCCGGAAATGCAGGCTCGTCTGCACCGCAAAATCATTCGTCACTCCCGGTTAAATCCGGTCGTAAAGGCCGTAAAAGAAGAACTAATAGGAGTCTCCAAGGGTAAGAAACGAATAGAAGAGTCCAACTCGATTGTAGATTCATTTCTAATTTCACGGCAATGCTTTCTATGAATCATTTCTACTGGATTATTAAGAAAATCTCTCTGTTCTTGTTCATTAAAAATCAAGAAAACATTATTATTCCACTCTAGACTTATTTCTTAGTCAAAACTAATTCCAGACGAGATCGACAAAAAGTTGCTTCAAAAAACTGCGAATTCCAATATTCCAATCATTTGGACATTAAAATACAACTTTGGTGAACAAACGTCAAATCAACAAATATCGAAATTATTTCGAAAAAAAATATCAAAGTTATTTCGAAAACAAAAATATCGTTATTTCGAAAACAAAAATATCGTTATTTTGAAAAAAAAATATCAAAGTTATTTCGAAAAAAAAATATGGAAGTTATTTAAAAAAAAATATCGAAGTTATTTTTTGAGGGTTGACAATTTAAAACCGCGAAGAAGTGGAGGCTTATTCACGCGCCAGAAAATAGGACAAATTAATTAAAATATTAATTAACGTAGCTGAAAATCTCGTAAAGAAGAGACTTATCGAAAAAGCAAAAACGAAGGATTGAAACTACAAGGTATAACAAAGTTTCTTCCACTGACATTGATCGTCAATAAATCGGGTAATAAAAACAAGAAATTTTAATTGAAAATCGATAGAAAGAAAGTTGCGCGAAACGTCGTAAATGCGAGCCGAATTTTGAAGGCGGACCAAAAGGCGGAAAGTCAAGTTGCGAAAGTCGTATTTTACGTCAACGCGTTAATTGATCCTCGATCTTTCTTCTTTTATAACGCGCCGCATAATTTTATTTCGCGTTGTCCTTACGCTAAATTAAAAGCCAAGGCCGGTAGCACTTTCAGTGTGTAGAAGAAGACAAGAGTTAACCCGATTCCAGCCTTTATCTCTCGATCAAATTGGATTTGCTACCGAATTAAAACCACGGAATGTAACTGCTTGTAAATCTACATCCACATCTCGATTCTCAGAAAAATGTCCCATGAAGTTATCTCAACACACAAATCTAATCTGTTTGCCTCTTCACCGATCTGAAAAAATAGAACAAAATATTTATTGTTTTTGAAGAAGAAAATATTTCTTGTTTTTGAAGAAGAAAATGTTTCTTGTTTTTGAAGAAGAAAATGTTTCTTGTTTTTGAAGAAGAAAATATTTGTTGTTTTCGAAGAAGAAAATATTTCTTGTTTTTGAACAACAAAATATTTCTTGTTTCTGAACAACAAAATATTCACATTCCGTACTAGAAAACTTAAAACAATCAATGGTTAAAAGAAAAAATCAACAAAATCACGAAATTAGTTAAAACAAGGAATGTTGATTTCGATCTGAATTTATGATAATTTTTTGGAATCGGGTAATTTTATCTGCAATTTGATTTTTAAGTAAATGTGTTCGGTAGTGATGAATTGAATGTCGATTGAAGAAATGATTTGGAACTGGAGCAGTCTTGAAATTTTGGAAAAAAGTTGGATTGATTGATGAGAATCTAGGGCTTGATGGTATGAATCTTAATGTAGGATTTATCAGAGGTGAAGAAAAGATCGCGTCGGCTGGGATCAAATGGTCAAAACTTGGATTGTAATAAATCAAGGTATAAATAACGAAGGGACAGATGGGTCGAGAAGGTTAGTCGCGCCGAAACTGCAATCGAATCTCTCCTGGCGATGATGCACGAATCTCAAATATAAAGTATGGAGCGAAGCGATCAGCGGATATTAATGTCCTTCGCCCGAAGGATCGTCTATGCTTTTTAATTTCCCCACATTCAAGAATGCAATCCTCCACCACCATTATGCTAATCCGTTTATATCACTAGCCAATTCTAATCATCCTCAATCTCAATTCTCAATTCCAATCAACAATTCTTGAACCTTTGAATCAACAATTCTTCAGCCTTTGAATTAATAATTCTTTAATCTTTGAATCAACAATTCTTCAACCTTTGAATAACAACTCTTCAATCTTTGAATCAACAATTCTTTAACCTTCGAATCAACAATTTCTTCGTTTCAAATACATTTCTGAACTTCGATATGATTTTTCAAATTTTAGTGCAAAAGGTTTCGAAACTAATTCAAAACGTTTCAGAGACTGAAAATCGTTGAAAGATTTCTTTTCGAAAATTTTTAGAAACCAAGTTTCGTCTAAAAAAAATTACAGCTAAAAAGTTTCAGACTGTTTAGCTTCAGAGTATTTAGTATTAATTATACGCATTTTAGACTATTTATTAAAATATAGTTTTACTTTTAAATACAGTTTTACTTTTAGATACAGTTTTACTTTTAGATACAGTTTCAAAGCGTTTTGAATTAACTATCCGATTTCGAGATTTAAATAACATCTCTCGTCGAAACGAAATTTAGACCCGTCTAGACAATTTCCTTTTTCGAATTAATGATTTCGAGGATGAAGATTAATCGATCCAATTTATTAACTCTAGATTCTGAATGATTTGGTAATTTGAATCTTGAATTCTGAAGAGATTTTTCAAAATTCTTGATAAATTCAAAATCGGTTTCTCAAAATTCCGAAGTGATTGAAGATTCATAGTTAACTAATCAAATTAAAATAATTGATACTAATTACTATCGCAAGCTTGTGAATTCGAAAAGAGTTAACCAATCAAATTAAAATAATTAAAAGTGAATTCGAAAAGAGTTAACAAATCAAATTAAAATAATTGATAGTGAATTCGAAAAGAGTTAACAAATCAAATTAAAATAATTGATAGTGAATTCGAAAAGAGTTAACCGATAAAATTAAAATAATTGATAGTAATAACTATCAATTATTTTAATTTGATTGGTTAACAAAAGCTTGCAAATTCGAAAAGTATTCCCAACATTGCGAATTTAACAAAACGCAAGAATTCTTTGTTCCGGAGCGAAAATTCTAAAAGAGACATTCTTTTCCCGTGGGAAAGTACATTTTGCTTTTTTTAAAATTTCTGCAAGACACCCTTAAAGAGTGCGAGCAGTCCCACGCAAAAACAGGGTTTTCATTGTCTAGGGAAGCTCATCTACTATGGGAATGTGTTTCGAATCGCGAATAGAGAAATCGCCAGGAAGGGGGCTCTCTTATTAACGAGGAAGCGAAACAACTCGCACCCAGGTGCTAATCGAACGAATCCACACTGGCAAGCACTTCTCTCAACAAATGCATACATTTAATCGGCCATCTTTGTTTCTCGAGTCTCGTAAAACATCCAATAACCCGATCTATCTTCCATCCTCCCTGTCTCAATACACACTCGGCAATTTATTACTCCTTTTTTTCGGCCGAGAAATCAATAATATTAGACACGTATCGACAGATGTTAAATTTAGCAGCAACATTCGCTAATTCGATAATTTAATTAGAGCCTGAATTACCGCGATGATGAATTTCCACGTCAGCTAAGTGAATTAGCGAATCGAAGCCATATGCCGTTAGCATTGAAATTCACGAAAAAAAACGTCTGGATGTGATTTTTTATCGGATCAGGTTCTTGCTTGTATTTTCAACTGATTTGAATATGCAGCATGAGAAAGATTCGTTTGCATTCGTTGCAATAAGGAAGCTTAAAAGTAATGCAGGCTTAAATGAATTAAAAAACGAATTTTTAAACGAATGTTTCTTGCAGGGAAAATTGTTGAAATTTATAGAAATGCGAAAATAATTGTTGAGAATTGTGCCGAGGATTGTGCAAAAACTGAGAGAATTTCCGACACCGAGAGAAATTCCGGAACAAAATTCGAAGGAAATTACGAAACAAAATTCGAGAGAATTTACGAAATAAAATTCGAGAGAATTTACGAAACAAATTTCGAGAGAATTTACGAAATAAAATTCGAGAGAATTTACGAAACAAATTTCGAGAGGAATTACGGAACAAATGAGACGAATTTCGAAACAAATTTACAAAAATATATATTAGGAAATACGCCAAAAATTAAAATTTACGAAATTCATTTTAAGAAAAATAAAAGAATGAAAAATGATGAAAGGATGAAACGATGTAAATCAAGATAGAGAAAATTTTCTAATATGTAAAACAAAATTGCTAAAATAGAGAAAATTTTCTAAAAATAGAACAAAATTGTTAAACAACTACTTGAATGTTTAACAGTTTATGGAGAACGTGTCAAAAGGTAAAATGCTAATATAAAAAAGTACTGAACTGTAAAACAAACATAAGACCTCGAATAACATAATTCCGATATACTATTCATAATTCCGAAGTATAATTCACAATTCCGAATATAGAATATTTTAAAAGAGCCTGATACGCTATTTGTCAAGTTTGAAATATTTTAGATAAAATTTCGCTTCTTAATTAATAAAATGAAAATAGTAACAAAAACTATTCATAATTCCGAAGTATAATTCATAATTCCGAATATAGAATATTTTAAAAGAGCCTGATACGCTATTTGTAAAGTTTGAAATATTTTAGAAAAAATTTCGCTTCTTAATTAATAAAAAGAAAATAGTAACAAAAATAAAAATAGTAACAATAATAAAAACAACACAAAAAAAATAACAAAAATAAAAATAACAAAAATAAGACTCTACAAAAATAAAAATAGTAACAAACATAATGCCTCGAATAACATAATTCCGACATACAATTCATAATTTCGAAATGTAATCCATAATTCCGAAACTAAAATATTTTAAAAGAACCTGATACACCATTTGGCAAGTTTGAAATTCCTCATCCAAAATTTCGCTCCCTCTTAATTAATAAAAAGAAAATAGTTCCGAATCGACAATTATCATCATCACAAAACAATTCTCCTTTCACGCTCAATTCTTCAATTTTCTCCAGTTTCCCAAACAATCTTTTTCACCGACGACACGAAATTTCGTTTTACAAGATATCCAATTTCCCAGAAAAATGCCAACAATCCTCTCTTTCTCCAATTTTCCATCTTTTCCTCGAAGTTGTTTTTCTCGGTCCACTTGCTCGCTATTGACTCATTTCAAATGAGTCCAAAGATGAGCCCAAAGATCCTAAAAATCCACTGGTTCCGTAGATCCTTGAGTAGTTCCGGCGAGCCCAAAGGTCCTAAAAATCCTAAAATTCCACTGGCTCCGTTGAGTAGTTCCGGCGAGAAAGATTCAATTTTTAGTTCCAAAAATTGAAGAGAATTGTACAAATTGAAGAAAATTGTACAAATTGAAGAACATTGTAGAAATTGAAGAACATTGTACAAATTGAAGAGAATCGTACAAATTGAGGAACATTGTACAAATTGAAGAGAATTGTACAAATTGAAGAACATTGTACAAATTGAAGAGAATTGTACAAATTGAAGAACATTGAACAGAATTGTAGAGCAAGGATGAGCTGAAAAAAAGCATTGGAGGTTTTGAGGACCATGAAGATTTGAAGAAAAGGTGGATGAGCAAGTCAGGCAGTTAGCGCGTGTTTACACGACAGCGCAATGTAGCCGGCGACCTCACAGAGCAGTCTGGCCGAGGGACGGGGACTGAAGAACGTTTCTATTTGTCCGAACACCTCAATCCTTCCCTTTTCCTCTCTCTTGGTTTCTCGGCTTCTCCCCCTCGCTGGATCTTCCTCTAATGATCCTCTGTCCCTCCAATCCTCTCCTCCAAGATCCCAACCTCGCATAATGACCCTCCAGTCCAGTCGAGCGAGCGCTAACCAGAGGCTCCCTTCTTTCTCATCCGGAGATTGATATTTAAATGTGACCAATTACCCAGAAGAACAGCCTCCCCGGCATCTCGTATTCAATATTTCACGCTCGTTTTCCTCCAAACAGCTCACATTCTCCATTTTCCAGCACATGTTCTGCTTTTTCTATCAACTCATGTCTTTGCCCATCAGGAACTCAATTTGAAAACTCAAAAGTTTTCAATTCAGACGTGCTGCAATTCGAATATTTAGTCAGATTTCTTCAGAACTTTATCGAAAAAGTTCCGATTGTGAAAGTCATGTCTCATTTCCAATTTTTCAAAAGATGAAAAATTTCCAATTTTTGATTCTTGAGAAATAAACAAATGGATGGAATTGAACAATTGAGTACAATTGAACAAGTGAATACAATATTGAACAAGTGAAAACAATTGAACAAGTGAAAACAATTGAACAAATGAAAACAATTGAACAAGTGAAAACAATTGAACAAATGAATACAATTGAAGAAGTGAAAACAATTGAACAATTGAAAACAATTGAACAAATGAATACAATTGAAGAAGTGAAAACAATTGAACAATTGAAAACAATTACATAATCCAGATGAAATTTTCCTTGAGTAAATAAACTTCGATTCCGAGTTAATTTCTGAATTATCAAACACTGAGTTCCGAATGATGATGATTCCTGAGTGATCAAAACGTCAGATGATGAACTCGGATCATTAATTATCTCATACTTCGTTTGTAATTATTGAAAATATATTCTATTCAAGCATATCTTATCTCCTGGTTTGTTTCATCATCAATTTCGAAGATTAATCTCAGCTCGTTATAGTTGGAGAGACGTGAGATAAAAAAGATGCTGCTATTTACATCTTATAATATTAATTCCATCCTCGGCATTTATTATTTTCTTAATCACAACTTCCAGTCTCGAGTTGAAATTTTCCAAAAGGCACCAAGATTGTAAATTTTCGTTTATCGCTCTCGTTGATTTTCATTTGGGAATTTTTCTTTGCGATTCAGACGTTTGTCATTTTCGAATCCTTATCGTTATCTCGAATCGTTTTTCCGGGACCTTAATAAAAGAACGGACTCACCGCGGCAAATGGCGCCCCAAATTACTCTTCTGAATAATACAGCAAATCGTTCTTACCTGAAAAAGAACAAAAGTAGATTGTGAGAACAAAAAGACTAGTTTTTCGGAAATAGTAAATTCTTCAATTGATAAGATTATTGAAAGAAAAGAGTCTAATCTAGGGTTCTTAGCTTATTCACTAAAGTACTATTTACAAAAATGCTATTCATAAAAATACTGTTCATAAAAATTATTTACTATTCATAAAAATCGGTTCACAAAAATTATTTACTATTCATAAAAATATTATTCATAAAAATACTATTCATAAAAATACTATTCACAAAAATATTAATTTTTGGAACGAAAAGGAAGATTCTTATCGAATGTAAATTCTTCTAGTTCATAAATTTCGATGCTCTTGTTGACATTTTAATTACGAATTTCAAAATCAGTTTGCGCTGGTTTAATTATTACAACATTTAATTATTATAACAATTATTATAACAATTATTATAACAATTATTATAACAATTATTATAACAATTATTATAACAATTATTATAACAATTTTTACAACATTTAATTATTACTCATTTGATTATGACTAAATTTAATTACTACTGGACTTATTTGTAAGATATAAAGCGGTGTAAATCAGGGGGGAAATCACTTTTAGAGCTGTTTAAGATAATAGTAAATCGAAGTGGAGGAAGATCCTGGGATAGATCGCGTGAAGCATGCGAGGATGAAAGGAACCATACGAGTATTTCACGCAGGAGCGATCACACGAATCCTTATTTGGCGCCGAGAGCAACAACCAATCCGACACGCACAATTGCCGTCTTTGGGATGAGAGGACGATAGCGCTAATCCGGCAATAAGTGCATCTGAATCCGAGCCAAGTACTCGTACGGGAGCTGATTATGTAACCGAGCGAGGAGTATGATAAAACTAGAATTAGACTGACCGTGTAGTCGACGCATTAAACCTGATAAATTGTCACATTTAGACTCTAAATAATGAGCTGTATCTTGCTCCTCTTGCTTTCTGCATAAAACACCTTTTCCTAAATACTCTTATTACTACCTTATTAATCAAGATTAATTTCCTTGCGGATTGCACATTTTGTTTTGTCATTAGCCACCCACTCTTCAACACTTCATCATCAAATCTCCAAAACAAAAAAAAAAGCAGAGAATTTTTTTCATTTTTTACAACTCGGTTTAGAACGAATAAATGAAAAACGATCCTTGAGAAATAAAGGTAGAAGAAAATAAATAGCGATTTTTTAAACTTTGATTTTCATTTAAACTTCATTTTTGACAACTCGGTTTTGGACGAATAAATGTAAAACGATCATTGAGAAATAAAGGTAAAAGAAAATAAATAGCGATTTTTTAAACTATTGAAAAATAGTGATTTT
Organism: Ganaspis sp. Gsp50; assembly: GCA_011057455.1. Classification (NCBI taxonomy): domain Eukaryota; kingdom Metazoa; phylum Arthropoda; class Insecta; order Hymenoptera; family Figitidae; genus Ganaspis; species Ganaspis sp. Gsp50. The sequence continues at coordinate 9,365 of WNHD01000136.1, read as the reverse complement.
TTAACAATTGAAAAAATAGTGGTTTTTTAACATTTGGAAAAATAAGGATTTTTTAACAATTGAAAAAATAGTGGTTTTTTAACAATTGAAAAAATAGTGGTTATTTAACAATTGAAAGAATAGTGATTTTTTAACAATTGAAAAAATGGTGGTTTTTTAACAATTGACAAAATAAAATGATTTTTTAAACAATTGAAAAAATATAAAGTGAAAATTAGAAAAATAAAATACGAAAAAAAATAATACTGACGCGAAAATAAATGTACAAAAATAAATTCAAAAATAAACGAAAGACATTTTTTAAAAAATTCGAAATGTAGGTGTGTAAATAAAATGAATGCGTTCAAATCTAGAGAAATTCAAATTGTAAATCATTGAATCAAAACTATTTTAAAAATCAACGAAATTCAATTCGCAAGTCCAGAAAAACAACATTATTTTTGAAGAACAATTGTTCTTTGATTCACAATTCAATCGTTGAATTCTAAATCAATTTGAAAAATCGTATAGTGAAATTAAGTCAGAAATAATTATTTCAAAAATCGTATCGTAGCTAAATTAAAAAATAGAATTACAAATTCACAAAAATTGCGAATACAAGAAAATTGCGAAACAAAACAAAATTGCAGAAGAAACAAAATTGCGAAAGAAACAAAATTGTGAAAGAAACAAAATTGCAAACGAAACAAAATTGTAAACGAAACAAAATTGCAAACGAAACAAAATTGCGAAAGAAACAAAATTGCAGAAGAAATAAAATTGCGAAAGAAACAAAATTGCAGAAGAAATAAAATTGCGAAAGAAACAAAATTGCAGAAGGAACAAAATTGCAAACGAAACAAAATTGCAAAAAAAACAAAATTGCAAACGAAACAAAATTGTGAAAGAAACAAAATTGCAAACGAAACAAAATTGCGTAACAAACAAAATTGCAGAAGAAACAAAATTCCAAACGAAACAAAATTGCGAAAGAAACAAAATTGCAGAAGAAACAAAATTGCGAAAGAAACAAAATTGCAAAAAAAAGATAAAATTGCGTAACAAACAAAATTGCGAAAGAAACAAAATTGCAGAAGAAACAAAATTGCAAACGAAATAAAATTGCAGAAGAAACAAAATTCCAAACGAAACAAAATTGCAGAAGAAACAAAATTCCAAACAAAACAAAATTCCGAAACAAACAAAATTCCAGAAGAAACAAAACTACAAAAAATGCCTAAACCTAAAAAAAATTCCGTTCCTTACGAAATCAAAGATTCCTGTCAAATTTCAAATTCACAGATCAATTAATAAACCCAATCTGAAACAAAACCTAAAATTCCACGAATAAATCAGCCGAGAATATAAAATGTGAAATTTGTAAAAATGTATAGAAGAGTCCTAAATTTCAAAATCAATAAAATGCTGCTTTTTAAGAGGGATCAAATCAGCGCTAATAAAGTAAAAAGAATTTAATTTACGAACTAAGTATTTTTGGTCGATTCTTTTTAAATAAAGTGGAGAGTCTCGAGGTGTTGATCATTCAACATTGTGTGAGACCGATGCATAAAAAATTGGGGACTATCGATCGTAAAAGGCTAGTTCGATTCGAGTCGGCTAAGAGGCAAGGCAAGGCTGCCAGGTCCTGGATTTGGATCTGAGTTGAGAATTTGAGACGTTAGGAAAATTTTACGATCATATGATGCCGAACTACTAAAAAGCCAAGTTTACGGGATGGGAGTCAGAGGGAACGATATTATTAATAATTTTAATAGCAGCGGCCCTCACAGATCGCCGTTGCCATAAAATCCCGGCTGAGGTGTTGGTAGTTGATGTAAACGAGCTCTACTTGTGGCCTATATTCCATGTTTTTGGAAGTTAACGGCAATTTTATAATCCCTCCAATCCACTTGTTAAAAAGCCCAAATCAACTCGACCCTATCAATTTCAATCTGAAAAGTTTCATCAATTTTTCAAAAATCGTTTCATCAATTTTTCAAGAACTGTTTCATCAATTTTTCAAAAACAGTTTCATCAATTTTTTGAAAACCGTTTTAACAATTTTTCTAAACTATAAATTTATTCTCTTCCGAAAAATCAGTTTTTTTAAAAACGGTTTCATCAATTTTTCCAAATTCTATAAAGTTATTGTCTTCCGAGAAATTAGTTCACTTGGTTGTAATTTATATTCTTTGGGCGCTTGATTATCAAAGACTCTGTGTTTCTGGGAAAAATGATTTTTAACGAGACTTCTTTTGATTGGACAATTTCAGAAGGAATCACTAAAAATTGACACTTTAAAATTTTCAAGGTTTTCAAATTGATTCTTGTTCAAATTTTATGGCCGGGATCTTTTGAGAATTGAGACAGTTTGAATACTTTCTGGCATGAAAAGAGATTTAAAATTTACTAAGAATTGACCTTGGGATGTTTCGAGAATCTAGACAAAATGTCAGCTGTGCATTTCCTGATCCTGCAGCTGAATAAAAAAAAGTCATTAAAATTTCTCGATTTTGTTTCATTCACAAAATTTACTCAATTTCCTAACAGGTTGAAAATCGTAAGTGAAAGAATAGTAATAAATTTGGATTGTCTCACGATTTATGAAGGATTCACATTTTTCGTAATTAACAGAATTTATTAGAAAATTGAATAAAAAGGAACAAAAAGGTGATTAAAGATAAAAAAAAAGAAATATAAAAAAAGAAATATAAGAAAAATAAAAATAAAAAAAGAAATATAAAAAAAAGAAATATAAAAAAAGAAATATAAAAAAAGAAACATAAAAAAAAGAAATATAAAAAAAGAAATATAAAAAAAGAAATATAAAAAAAGAAATATAAAAAAAGAAATATAAAAAAAAGAAAATAAGAAAAAAGAAAAATAAAAAAAAGAAAATAAGAAAAAAGAAAAATAAGAAAAATAAATATAAAAAAATAAAGATAAAAATAAATAAAGATACAAAATAACTAAAGATAAAAAAAGATAATAATAAACAACGCTTCCATATGAAGATGCAAAAAAAAGAGAACAAAGATAAAAAAAATAAAGGTGAAAAAGTAAATAAATAAATAAAAGAATAAAGAGAAAAGAAATAAAAACATTTTAAAAGACATTTACAAGATTTAAAAAATAAGAGAAAAAATATGCTCGAGTAAAGAAATCAGAAAAATGTGAACTCTCGTAAAAAGAGATCAGATAGTGATTTATTTTTTCGATAGAATTTGGATTTGAAGGTTTGAGAAGTGGCTTTATTATTGAAAAAATAAAATCAAAAAAACAACAATATGAAGAGGTGCCTTCCACTGTCAAAATTTGAATCCGCACTAAGCAGTCTCTCACGGGCAAGAATTTACGACTTGCTTAACATATAAATGAAAATCAAGACTATAAAACTTTTTAACGCCCGTTACGATTATCTGGACCAAAGGGTCACTATAACCCGTCAAATTTAAAAGTTCATAACTGGCCAAGACTATTTCGGTCTCTATTTTATTGAAGGGCTCCAGATTTTTATTATTTACTCCATATCTTTTTAAACACGAATCCTTTTAAATAAAAAACTACTTTTTTATTAAAAATTGAAATTTTGAAAAATTGTCAATTTCGAAAGTTGTTCCTTACTTTTAAAATGAAAAAAAAACCAAAGAAATGCAAAAAGAAAATCGTCACGATTACAATGCTTCTTTTATAAGGAAGCAAAAGCAAAAAAAAACAAAAAAGCAAAAAATAATGCTTCCCTACGAGGAAGCAAAAGAAAAAAAGCAAAAAACAATGCTTCCCTATAAGGACACAAAAACAAACAAAAGCAAAAAAATGAAAAAAGCAAAAAAAACAAAAAAAATAAAAGAAAAACAAAACGGAAAAGTAAAATGAAAGCAAAACGAGAAACAAAATAAAAATCAATTAAATCCACGGAACAGTCTTCAAACTCACAGACATTATCACAAATAAATATTAATCACAAACAATTCTAAATAACTTAAAAACACACCATTCGAATTTGATTATCCGTCGACTGCAGTTTCATGAACGTCATAGAAAGATTCTCTGGTGACAACATTTTTGAAAACACTATTTAAATTTTACAGAACTACTTAAATTTTATAATTTTTATTCACTTGCACATAGCACAACAAACTCGAATTAAATTATTTAATTCTGAATAAAAACAAAAGAATGATAGAAAATAAAAAAATAAATTATAACCAAAATAAAATTAAAACACAAAACACTCCGAAATTTAGAATTTCACTCGCGATTTTCACTTATCTTAATTTTTTTGTTTCATTTTTTTTTTAGTTTTTGCAATTTTTTTGTTATTTTTATTATAAACTAAAAATTGTCCACTGAAGGCCAACTTAAATTTGAAGGAAAGAATTTTTTTTAGAAAGCTTCGCGCATAAGCACGAAGCGTGCCATTGGTTCCAGGCCGTCCATTCAACTGATGTTTAAAATTCCAGGACTAGAGGGTTTCAGAAACGTAGGAATCTCTTCTCTCTCTTTCATTTGGAATATATGGCCCATGATAGGGTAGTTTCAAGGTCCCCTCCACTCAAATCAACCTCTGTTTTTGCCCTGGCACACCTGAAAATCATTGGAAGCATGAACCTTTCTGTCCCCACTTTTTGCCCTCGAATCCCCATGGATTTAGGAAACAACCTGGAGGTAGTACTTATCTGAAAAAATCGTCCTTAAACTATTGTTGATTTTTCGAACATTATAAACCTAATACAAGTCCCAGACAAAGAGATATTTTTGAAATGCCAACACTAAAACCATCAATTAAATTTTCAAATTTTGTTTTCAAATCCAACCCTAATTTTCGCTTCCTTTTTTCAAATACAGGTAATAAAAGTGAAAAGAAAATATAACTCAAGAATGCGAGATTAAAAAGATTAGTAAAAGTATTAAAAATCCATTAGACAAGAGCTTCTTGAAATTTTATGAAATAATTAAAAGACGTAATCCTTTGAAATGACTAATTTTAAAAGTTGAATGGTTATCATTCAGTTTTTTAGTTAAATTAACATTTAATCAATTAACATTTAATAAATTACCATTCAATTATTTAGTTAAATTAACATTTAATCGATTAACATTTAATATATTACCATTCAATTAAATTACATTCAATTAAATTAACATTTAATCAAATTAACATTTAATTAAATTATCATTCAATTCAATTAACATTTAATTAAATTACCATTCAATTAAATTAACATTTAATCAAATTAACATTTAATTAAATTATCATTCAATTAAATTAACATTTAATTAAATTACCAATCAAATAAATTATCATTCAATTAAATTAACATTCAATTAAATTAACATTTAATTAAATTATCATTCAATTAAATTAACATTCAATTAAATTAAAATTCAATTAAATTAACATTCAAGTAAATTATCATTCAATTTTTTTCGTATCTTCGGTATTTTTTTTAACAATAATATAAATAGAGAAATCAATTAAATGTAGATTTTGTAAAATTGGAGCGATTTGTAATTGTGACAAGAAATGACTTTTGATTAAAATCAAAAAGATCTAATCTAAAAAAAATCCGGAGACAATTTGAAAACGATTTGCTTATTGAATTTGTTTAAAAGTAGCTCTTGAATTTAATCGTTTATTTTTGAATTTGAAAATGAATTTCTTATTTAATTTGTTTAAAAGTAGCTATTGAATTGAATAGTTTATTTTTGAATTTGAAAATGAATTTCTTATTTAATTTGTTTAAGAGTAATTGAATGAATTAATTAATTGAATTGAATAGTTTATTTTTGAATTTGAAAATGAATTTCTTATTTAATTTGTTTAAAAGTAGCTATATTGAATTTAATACTTTATTTTTGAATTTGAAAACGATTTGCTTATTTAATTTGTTTAAGAGTAGCTATTGAATTTAAGAGTAGCTATTGAATTCATTTAAGAGTTCTTGAATTCTCGAACGCAATTAAAATGTAGAAAATACGTATTTGAAATGTGGAATAAAATTATAATGCAGCCCTTTTTGCAATCTTTTTAAGTAAACCAGCTGAAGTCGTATTTTACGGTAAAAAATTTAGTAAACTCGTAATACGTATCGATCATCGACGCTTCCCTGTACTTATGTGCACTTTCCAAGAAATATCTGCATCTCGAATGCAAACATCTATGGGTACTTTGAATATTGCATGTGCTAAGGAAATTTCGATTCTAGGAATAGCTGCCTCTTACAAGCAGCATTATATTGCCCAGATGCATATGTTGAGATCAAAAAGAGATCGATACATTCAAAGAATAAAAATAATAACTCGAAGGAACTAAACAATTACTCAAATCACTCAACTCTTTCTCAATTTCCCTAGAACTCGAAATTTAAAAATATAAACATTTCAAAATTCTCTTTCTCCAAACGATCATCACCAACCTTTTTTCACAATCTTAAACCAAAAACCATTTTTGTCCAAAACTTCTAAACGCACAAGCGATTTCATATATTTTTAGTTTTTAAAATTGTTTATATAATAACATTTTTAATTCACTTATAAGTGAATTTTTTAATTTTTAATTTTTAATTCACTTATAAGTGAATTAAAAATGTTAGAAGATTCCAAAAATGTTAGAAGATTCCAAAATGTTAGATCGAGAAGAATTTTCACTTTTTGTTCCAAACTTGTAAACAACAGAAATTGAAAAACTTCCTTCATGAATCAAATCTTGGGACAAAATTGAATCGAACCGAGAGAAGATTAAGATTAAACAAATTCCCTTCCAGGAAGTGTTCAACTTAAAAGAATGTGAAAACAACTTCCGGTCGAATGCTCGACTTGTTAAAACTTGCGTATTGCAACAAAGTGCAACAATTTGTGAAGGATTTTTTTTCTTGGTTGAAAAAAGCAGCTGTTATGAATGTAGAACCGACAAAGTGAAGCAAAAAAATATTCCGAGAAAGGGAGATCGAGCAGAAATCGGAAAAGCATCTGTCTCGGCAGGGAAGGTGGAAAATCAAAAGTTTTAGCATCGTCTGGACCTTCCTCAACTGCGTATCGGACAAGACGTCCGTTCATAATATTCAGAAACAGGTATCTTATACCTGACGATTTTAAGTACAGATCTAGGACCCTCTTACCGATTTTACCTGGGAGCGAAACAATTTCCAGATAATTTATTACTTATAGAACCTTGCTCATTGTTCTCGGCTTCGATGATTTTTGCGATTTCCAATTTTGAGTCAAGGTTAGTCACAATTAGGGTTAGATATGCATCTTTTGCACAATGAACTCACGATTTGAAAACTTGGGACCAACTATTTTTATATTAAATATCATAAAGTGTTTCATTCTAAAAAGAAATTTCTATCCTAAAGAATAGTTTTTAACCTTTTCTTTCCTCTTTTAAGTGCAACTAAAAAAGTACAACTTTTTTTAAAGTGCAATTAAAAAAGTACGACTTTTTTTAAAGTGCAATTTAAAAAGTACAACTTTTTTTAAAGTGCAATTAAAAAAGTACAACTTTTTTTAAAGTGCAATTAAAAAAGTAAAACTTCTTTTAAAGTACAATTAAAAAAGTACAACTTTTTTTAAAGTACAATTTATTGGAAAATGTTTTCAACAAAAAATAATGTTATGTTGGATGTACAATTTATTGGAAAATGTTTTCAACAAAAAATAATGTTATGTTGGATAATATGTCGGATATTATTGGATATCAGGCTTTTTAAAAGAGTCCCTTTTCCGAAAAATGTAAGTTCAGATAGAATTATTAAATCGGAATGTGAAAAAAACTCTAATTTATGAGGGTATTAATAAAATTCTTCAAGAGTGATTTTAACTCGGGCCTCGGCGCCATTAGGATAGTGGACTAACTGGGGTGACTGAAGAATGACAAGTTTGAGAAAAAATGTGATTAATCAAGCCCAAGGACGGATAATGCCTAGAACCAAAAAGGTATTAGCGTTCCTTAGAATCAGACGAATACAAATTAGGAACCAGGGTCTTTTGTTAGTCAGAATAATGACGAAGAGCCTTGATAATGAAGATTCCATTTTAACCCCTGTTTCTTTGCGGACTAAGATAAAATGCATCCGGATACACTTGTTTGCTACTTTTCGGATTTTAGATCCAAAGATTACGAGCTGAGGACACTTGACAAATTTTACAGCTGTCGGCTTTAATTTCCTTCAACTTTTCGGATCACCCAACGTTTCATTTTTTTGATGACGATGATCCAGACAATTTCAATTCATTTCGTTTCATTCTTTCAAGACAATTCATTCAAGTTTCGTTTTTTCATATTTTTCAATACAAATCTAATTGATTTGATAATCAGAATAAATTTGAATTTTGCAAAATGAATTGTAAATCTTTTCTAGATTCAGGATTTCCGATCAGGATTAAAGAATTTTTTTTTGGAGGAGGATTTAAGAAGTTTTTGAGAGCAGAATTAAAGAAGTTTTCCAAGAATAATTAATAAATGCAATCAGGGCTCAATAAATCCTATAAAGGCTGATTAAATCTAATTAAGACTCAATAGAATCAATGGGTACTTGAAAAATTCAAAGAGGATCCAACGCATTCAATCAGAATCCAGAAAATTCAATCGAAATCGAATTAAGTCAGATAAAATCCAATAATTTCGAAAAAATCCAATTGTTTCGAATAAAATCCAGTAATTTCGAATTAAATCCAATCATTACTAATAAAATCCAATAATTTGGAATAGAATGCAATCGTTTCGAATAACATCCAATAATTTTGAATAAAATGCAATCGTTTCGAATAAAATCCAATAATTTCGAATTAAATCGAATCGTTTCGAAAAAAAATCAAATTCTTTCGAATAAAATCCAATAATTTCGAATTAAATCCAATCGTTTCTGATAAAATCCAATAATTTAGAATAAAATGCAATCGTTTCGATTAACATCCAATAATTTTGAATGAAATGCAATCGTTTCGAATAAAATCCAATCACTTTGAACAAAATCCAATCACTTTTAAAAAAATCCAATAATTTTCGATAAAATGCAATTGTTTCGAATAAAATTCAATAATTTCGAATAACATCCAATAATTTTGAATAAAATGCAATCGTTTCGAACAAAATCCAATCACTTTGAAAAAAACCCAATAATTTAGAATAAAATCCAATCGTTTCGAATAACATCCAATAATTTTCAATAAAATGCAAACGTTTTGAATAAAATCCAATATTTTCGAATAAAATCCAATCACTTTGAAAAAAATCCAATAATAATTTTCAATAAAATGCAATCGTTTCGAATAAAATCCAATAATTTCGAATTAAATCCAATCATTTCTAATAAAATCCAATAATTTCGAAGAAAATCCAATCGTTTCGAATAAAATCCAATAATTTCGAATATAATCCAATC
>WNHD01000135.1:0-106342 GCA_011057455.1 Ganaspis sp. Gsp50 | reverse complement strand
TTTTCAATATTAGCTTCTTTTTCTACACTTCTCTTCTAATTAGTATTTCTTCTTTTAATTATTCGCTTCTATGTCTTCATTTCTTCTTTTAATTATTCGTTTCTATGTCTTCATTTCTTCTTTTAATTATTCGTTTCTGTGTCTTCATTTCTTCTTTTAATTATTCGCTTCTGAGTATTCATTTCTTCATTTAATTATTCGTTTCTGTATCTTCATTTCTTCTTACTTCCAGATCTCTTATTTTTTAAATTTTCTTCTAATTCGCATGATTTCTTTTTATCCTTCGCTTCTTCATCTTCATTTCTTTTTAAGCACATCTTCTTTTCTAATCAAAATTTCTTTTAATTCTTCGCTTCTGTATTTTCACTTCTGTTTTTATATTCATTTTTCTACATTGCTTGTTTTCTAATCAAAGTTTCTTCCTTTCATTTTTCGTTTTACATCTTCATTTCTTCTTTTTTTCTATATTGCTTGTTGTTTGCATTTCTTTTCTATCGTTTCTTCTTTTCTTTCTTCGCTTCTCCATATCTTCACTTCTTCTTTCTCTATATATTTCTTGTTTTTTCAACTCTTCTTTTTTTAATTATCGTTTCTTCTTTTCATTCCTCGCTTCTCCATCTTCTTTATCTTCATTTTCTATTTTCCTTTTTTCTTCTATTTTCCTTTTTTCTTCTATTTTCTTCTTTTTTCTACATTCTTTTCTACACTTTTTTCTACATTTCTCTTCTCCCACTTTTTTCTAATACTCATTTCTTCATTCAATTTCCCGCTTCTTTTCTTTCCTATCGCTTCATTTTCTCATTTCTTCTTTTTTAAACTTCAATTTTAACAAACCCAATTAGAATCGACAAGAAGTCTACAATTCCAGACATTTATCTCCTTATCAAAGGGAGCACGTGACTTTTAATTTGTTTCATTAGGAAATAAGGTGAAAATTTTTTTTTTCCTGATTATAAATATTGCGAGTAGGGCAAACGAGGCGCGCTGATGGAGCGATCAGCGAACCGGTTACAGTCGTGACTCGTCGTCTGTCTCGTGTTCACTGCAAAGTTTAAAAGTGAGTTCTAATCTAAAATCGGAACAGATGCTCACTTTTTTCCTCTCCCTCTCGAGTATATACAAAAAAAAGTCGCCTAAATTTTCAGCGTGACCTTGAAACAGAAAAAAGTCTAAAAAAATGGCTCTCCAATTTCCCACTTCTCGTGATCAATTATCGTTAATTTAAAGTGAGTGGAAAGTTTTTGTTTCACTGCCAAGTCACTTGAATTAATTTCCGTCATTTCCAAAAGAAGAAAAAAAATTTTTTCTTTCCTTTTTCGTTCTTCGTGTCCAGTAATTAGATAAAAGAAGTTTTGAATTGAAATTTGTTTTGTGACGTTACAATTCAACATTATTTTGTAAATTTTAAATTACTTTGATAATTTGCAATTTGTTTTATAAACTTTCTATTTTCGTGAATTATAAATTGTTTATTTCCTTCCAAAAGATTCATTTATAAATTTTTTTTTTCGAAATTGTTTTCTAATTTAAAAAAGCAAGATTATTTACAGAAAATTTTTTAAATTTGTTTATCGAATTTGTAAATTGTTTAATTCTCTTCATTGTTTATAAATGTTTAAAAAATTACGATTAAATATTTTTTTGAATTGTATTTATATTTCTAATAATTGACATCGTACGAAATCGATAAATGAATTTGCAAAACTTTGTAGTGATAAAAAAGGAAAGCATTTGAAATTAAAAGAGAACGCACACGTGGTTTTCTTTGTTTAGAGTGATAAGATTCCCCTTTAGAGTAAAAGTTGTGAAATGTGACACTAATTAAGGAAAAATTTGGGTGATAATAAATCAACTATAGTCTTCGTTTGCTTCAATATTCTCTTGGGCGTCTAAACTAAAATTAAAGACGATCTATTTATAAGGTAAAATGGAAGACACTGAATTTATATTCTAAAATACACATACGTTCATAAAATTTTACGATAAAACCCCACACTTTTATTGTTTCTTTTTTCTATAATATTTGACTAATAACATTTTTTTAAAAATGACAAAGATAAAATGGAAATAAAGAAAATAAAATAAACTCTGACGAGTAAAGACTCATTAATGTTTATCTACATTCCGTATTTGTTAATTAAATAATTAATGAGTAATTGATATAATTTGAAATTAGGGTAATTAGTTGTTTAATTAGTAACCAGAAAAAAAAAATTAATTTGACTCATTGAAAATAATTAATACCTTAAAGGTACATTTTTGCTTAAAAATAATATTGGCATTTGTTATATTGTTAATGTTAGTAATTTATTGCAAAAAATTATTTTACTTTTAATATATTTATTACAATATATATTCTTAATATTTTCAATTGATTATAATATTTTTAACAATTATTTTTTAATATTTTTTAACTACATTATTAAGTATTAATTACAGCGAATTATTTCTTAAAATATTTTTACTAAATTATTTTTTAATTAGATTATTACTTACACGTATAATTACGTATATTTATATTTTTATACGTATAATTACGTATATTTATATTTTTATACGTATAATTACGTATATTTATATTTTTATACGTATATTATATGTATAATTACGAATTATACGTCAAGATGATTTTTCTTTAATTACGAATTATTTGTTAATATTTTTAATAAATTATTCTTTAATTACATTTATGTTTTTTATTTCTTTTATTTTTTTATTTTAAACTCTTAAACATTACATATTAATTACGCTCCGAAAAAAGGGACCTTAGAAGCAAGCGATTATAGGTTATGTTTGATGATAGTTTTAACCTGATTAAACATTCGTTTTTAATTTTTTGCAATCGAAACGAGTTTTCATTGAATTTCTGTGCATAAGGAAAACTGTTTTCGATTGCAATTAAAAGGAAAGCTTTAATCAAAAGTTTCATCGAGAAAAACTATCATCCAAACATAACCTACAATGTTTTTCTCCTAAGGTCCCTTTCTTTGGAGCGCGTCACATTTATTACAATATTTTAAATGCGTTATGTATAAGTTTACTATTATTTTAATTGTAAATATTTTTTTTCGATTAACAGAAAAATGGAGACCCTCGAAGAAAGAGCGTATTTTCATTGGGCGGATTGGTTCGTTTTCGGCTGCATGCTTTTAATTTCCGCAGCGGCCGGAATTTGGCACTTTAAAAAAGCCCAAAAAGCGAACACTGAAGATTATTTATTAGGAGGTCAGGGCATGAGTCTTTATCCGGTTTCCGCATCGCTGGTTGCCAGGTAAAAAAAAATAAATAAAATTTTAGAATTTGATTTAATAATCAAATTCTCTTCTCTAAATCAAAATAGTTTGATTTAGAATAATAATAATAAATTTAAAAAAGTAAAGAAAAATACAAAAAAATAAAGTAAAAAATAAATAATTAAAGTAAAAATAAAAGATAATTAAAGCAAAAATAAAAAAATTTGATAAAAATAATTAACAAATTACAGAAAATTATTGAAAATATTAAAAAGTGATGTAAAAATTGTTGAAAAAATTGTTAAAAATTTACACAAATTTGTTGAAAAAATAACAATGAATTATTACTGAAAAAATGACAGAAGAGATAAAATTACGATTTGTTTGAAATTTAATTGTTTTTCTGCAGTTTTATATCTGGGGTGACAATTCTGGGTACCCCAGCGGAAATTTACAATTTTGGAACTCAGTATTGGATAACAATAATCTCAATATTTTTTGCTGGACTTGCAGTCGCACTTGTCTACCTTCCAGTTTTTTTTACTCTGAAACTTAATTCCGCCTATGAGGTTTGTAGGTATTTTTTATTCATTTTTGAATTTAGTTAACTCTATTTGCAATATTTTGGTATCTTTTTAGAAAGCTAATTTTTTTCGGAAGAGAAAAAAATTATTTTGGGTAAATAAAAACTTATTTTGGGCAAATAAAAATTAATTTTGGGGAAATAAAAATTTATTTTGGGTAAATAAAAACTTATTTTGGGTAAATAAAAACTTATTTTGGTTAAATAATTTTTTTGGGGGTATATATACTTATTTTGGGTTTATAAAAATTGTTTTGGGTACATACACATTCCTTTTAGAAATACAAAATCTTTTCGTGTAAATAAAAATTGATTTTGGGTAGATAAAATTGTTTTCGGTCAGATAAAACTTTTTTTGAGTAAGTAAAAATTTATTTATGGTACATAAAATTGTTTTTTTGTAGACAAAATTGTTTATGGATATAGATATAAATTTTTTTGGGTACATACAAATTTTTTGTTAGAGATAGGAAAATTTTGTGTGTAAATGAAAATTTATTTATGGTAGATAAAATTGTTTTTGTGTAGATAGAAATGTATTTTCGAAAAATAAAAATCTTTTGGGTACATAACTAATCTTTTAAATAGATAAAAAATTTTTTTGGGCAGATAAGAACTTATTTTAGATAAATTTCTTAAAAAAACAATTTTTTGTGCGGAGAGAAAAAAACACTTCATAGAAATAATTGTTGTTTTTAAAAAAATGCTTTGAAAATTTACAAATTATTTTAATTTTTTCGTTTTAGTATCTTGAGATGCGATTCAACTCTGGTGTGAGGATTTTGATATCATTTATTTTTGTGATTGACGTGGTAAGAAATAATATAAAATAATACGAATATATATAGACAAAATAATAAATACAATAAAGAAAAAAAGACAATAATAATAAATACAATAAAGAAAGAAAGACAATAATAATGTTAAAATAAAATTTACATTAATTTGCAAAAAGAATAATAGTAAAAAAACATAATTCTTTGTGAGAAATAATTTAAAACAATGCAAAAATATTTTGAATTTTCTTTCTTCATTAAATTTTTTTTAAAAACTATTTAACAGAATGAAAAATTTCCAGGCGAATTTGTTTAAGCCTATAAGTGAGAGCGAGGTCGTCGTACTAAAGTCAAAGTACAAAATTACCATAATTGAAACCATTGATGAAAGAAAAATAAACTCATTCTGTGCTCTTTATATATTTATTTTTATATTGCTATATTAACAATGAACTTGAACCAAAATTTAGTTTTTAATTTTTCTATTTTTTATACCAGCATTCTATTTAAAATTTTTTTAATTGTTAATTTTTGTTATTTTATTATTTATTTTTATTACTGCTACTCGAAATTTAATTTTTAAAGGAAAATTTTCTTTTTTCGGTATCTAATTTTTTTTACACAAAATATTTATTCAAATTTCGCGCCATTAAAAAGTGGCGGGATTTTCAAATTTACTGGATTACTTATTTAAATCTAATGCCTGATTTCGTTTAGTGTTAAATTTTATTTTTAAGTTCTAATTCTAATTTAAAAAAAGAATAAATAAATTTCTTTTTTTAGGTTTTATATCAGTCGATTGTAATTTATGTGCCGGCGTTGGCATTAAATCAAGGTAAATTGTGTCTATTGCACATTATATTTCTGTTATCTTAAAAAAAGTTTTTTGCCGTCTGACAGTAAATATTTATCTTTGCAGTGAGTGGAATAAATGTACATTTAATCGGTACAATCGTCTGTCTGACATGCGTCTTTTACACTGTGTTGGTGAGTTATTCAATTTATTATCATCAATAAGCGTACAATAAAATTTAATGATTCTTCGCATGCATTTTAAATTGTCAACAATTCAGAAGGTTTTATCTTAGCCTCAAATCTTTATCTGTTTCATGTCAAATAACAATATTTATTCTAATTTTTTATATACTACTTTTTATTTTTTTATTTATTTTTTATCTATTATTTAATTTTTATTTCTCATTTGTTTATTTTTTATTTATATATAATTTATTTCTTATTTATTTAGTATTTATTTATTATTTATTTATTATTTATTATTTATTCATCTTTTATTATTTATTCATCTTTTATTATTTATTTATTTGTTTATTATTTATTCCTTATTTGTTTATTATTTATTATTTATTTATTATTTGTTTATTATTTATTCACTATTTATTCATTTACTACTTATTTAACAAGTAAGTAATTTTATTCTATCCACATTTTTACGAATATTTCATTATTTTTGTTTACTGAACAAATTTCAATTTTACATATTGAAAGAAAAACAAGAAACTGCAATGAAAAACATGAAGAAGAGTAAATAAAATAAATACCACATTTTTACAAAAATTAAATTTATTTTACAATTGTACATAACTTGGTTTTATTTGTCAATAAAAATTACGAAACATTTGTTTTAGACAAGGTTTCCGTCAGTCTCAGTATGCCTAAAAAAGTATTAAAAAATTAATAGAATATCCAAACGCAGGATTCCTACTTTACCGACGCACTTTTAGAGCTTCAAAACTATGTGTCGATAAGAACGGAATCCTGCAACTTTATGCTATCTACAATAATATAATAACTAATACAAAAAATTCATGTTTGGCAAAATTTAAAATCTCGAAACTTACAGTCCAGTTTCTTCGTCCAAAAGTAATCAATCTGAAAAGATTTTTCCAAATTTTCGATTGAAATTTCCATTTTATAATCAAGATTGCTGTAATTTGCGTGTACAGTTTCATATCTGTTCGTGTGTAAGGAAAATAAATAAAAAAAAGATTTTCTACACAAAATACTTTTTCAGCGATTGGTAAAGTAGATTTCTAATCATATATACTGTACCGACAAATGGTAAAGTAGAAATCTATTATCTCAACAAATGATAAAGCAGATATCCAATTGCAACACTAAATGATAAAGTAGATATACTAATGTATCAATAAACAATAAAGTAGATAATCTACTACACCGACAGATAATGCAGTAGATATTCTACTATACCGACAAACAATACAGTTAATATTCTACTGTATCGACAAACAACACAGTTGCTATTCTACTGTATCGACAAACAACACAGTTGCTATTCTACTGTATCGACAAACAATGCAGTTGATATTCTACTGTATCGACAAACAATGCAGTTGATAATCTACTATATCGACAAATGACACAATAAATAATCTGCTGTTGTGGCAAATAAAAAAAACAGATTGTGTCATACCGATTTGCAATAAAGTAGACGCTCTGCTGTACCGACACCCGGTAATGTAGCTGCTCTATTGTACTGTAAAATGATAAATTAGATTTCCTGTCACATTGATAAATGGCTCACTAGATATTTGCTTTACTGACAACGGGTTAAGTAGATTTCTTTGTTAGCAGCGGTCGATAAGTTAGAAACTGATTTTAACAGCAATTGATAGGAGTATTTGTTCATAATGAAAAGTTTGTTTAAAAGGATACAATGACTGAAAATAGTTCTGGGAGTCTATCGACCAAATTAAAAGTTTCTCTAATCTTGGAACAAATGGGGTGCCATTAATGATTTGTTGCATTTCCGATTCCTTTAAAGAGACATTACTTCTTGCTTCTTCTATCCTTGTTAACTTATTTTTTAATTCCTTTTATGGAAAAATACATGTAATTAAATAACAATATACTCAGAATTAAATAAAATATATAAATAAAAATGAATATAAAAAAATGTTAAATTTATAATTATTTATTTTTAAACTAAATTTATTTTTTAAAAAAATTCTTAACCTGATTAACGCTATTCAAGCGATTTAAAAAACTGCCAAGTAACTCAATCTCATCTTGGATTCCACGAAAAATTTTTAGAATTAATTTCTCTTTTAAACCCTCTAGTTTGTAGATTTCTGTTTTATCGGCTTCGTCACTGCAATGAGTTAAAAAAATAATATTAACTAGTTAATGATAAGGAATAATTGAATGAATAAATTTGTTGAAATTAATAAATAAATATGAATAAATATTATAAACAATGGATGTTGCTTGTAAAAATAAGTATTTTTTTTCTTTTTGATCTTTTGATAAATTTAAAAAGTCTCCCTCAAGTTGCACCCCTTACGTCTACTTCCCTGGGCAGAGTAAAACACTGTCAGAAAAAGTCAGGAAATGAAATTATTTGTAATTTAATTCTACAAGTACATTTTTAGATCGTGAATAGTAACAATTTTACAGTTTTATAAAAATAGAAAATTTTTTTTACATAGTTTTTAAAATTTTTAAAACTTCCGTAAGATAACCTTAAATCACCTTGTCACGAGTCGGAGCTGCTCGCATCGATTTTTTAGACCTTTTATTACTTCTTTGGCACTCACAATCACTTCATTCCACGTACTTGTCACTATTTTTAAATGTGAGTAATATTTAATTATAGATTTATAAAGAACTTTATCCATTTTATTGACGCAAAGTACCCACTGCAAGTATTTAAGGCCTTTGGAATGTTTGTCAATAACACGTGTTTACTGTACAGCAGTGAACATTAAGTTCTGTGTTTTTATTCAGGGCCGTATCAATAGATTTTCATTGGACACATTATTTTAAATCTTTTATCGTAATTGTACGATAAACAATAAATTAATACACTTATTTATTTCTTATTTATTTTTGTTTATTTTTATTTATTGTTTGTTTATTTTTTGTTTATTTTTATTTATTTTCTTTAATTTTTAATTATTCTTATTTATTTTCTTTCATTTTTATTTATTCTTATTTATTTTCTTTTATTTATTTATTTTGGGTATGCTTTCTTTTTTTAATTAATTTTTTTATAATTTTCTTTATTCATTTAATTTCCACGATCGTTGATTTTGATAGTATTTTAAATAATAATTAAATAAATAATCCTTCAACTTTTACAAATGTTTAAAAATAAAAAATATTGGCAAAAAGTAGCAGAATGACCACTAAAAGAATTAAATTCCATTTAAAAAACATTCTATAAAGTTTCGTTTCTCTCGCACTTGTTTAATAAATAACAATAAGTTTAATATAAATAATAAATTCATATAGTTAATCATATTAAAAATACAAATGCACATTTTAAAGAAGAAAACCACAAAAAAATACAATCAGCCGAACATCCAGCAGAACTAAAAATTCAAATTTCCCGCGCACCCGAAAAGTCGTCCAATGGCGCGAAATTCAAATTCTCGATAACTGTTATTTGCAATTAAAGGGCCGTTTACATTAAAAATGCAAAATGTAAACAACAGAATATAGTCAACTCTACATTTGGATTGAAAACAAACCTAATTTTGCAAGATAGACTGTCAAATGTAGTGAAATATTTATAGGCGGAAACCAAGAGCTCACAATGGATGCCGGAAAACAATGCTAAACCATGTCGAGAGGCAGCTAGGTCACAAAAGCCGACTCTCAAGTGATTAATGGGTCGTGCATGTAATTATCCGAGCAATTTGTTGAGCCTCGCATTAACGAGAATTTATCGCGAATGAATGACTCTTTGCAAATTGTTTACCAGATTTTCGGCCAGGACACAACAATGTCAGAAACTATCCCAGTTTCCTGAACAACCATTATTCTTCCCTTAACCAGATTTTCTCATTTTTCACCTGAGTAAAATTTTCATTAAATTTTTGTTTTCATATTTGCTTCACAAATGTACTCATTTTTTAAAATTTTTATTTATTGTTGTAATTCATTATAAATTTAACCTGAAAAATAAATAAATAATACTTTTTAAGTAAAAAATACTTTATTTACTTTACAAATTATATTTTCATATTTTCTTAAAATCTAAAAGTTAATTAAAGCCGAAAATTGGACTTTTAGCTTTTGAAATTCCCGGCAAAAGCCGTGAGTGTTTTCAACGTTCGCGCTTAGAGCGCTCTGAGCGCGAACTTCGAAATTCTGGCGCGAAATTCAAACAGTTTTTTAAGATTTCTCGGTTCTGGATAGAAATTTCTTGGATTTTCGTCTATAATATTAGAAAAAGACATGTGTCATTCAAAGATTTGTTGGCAAAGAGAGAATCTAATTTATTTCATTATTTTTTTTACATTCCAGGGTGGATTGAGAGCAGTTGTTTGGACGGACGCACTTCAGGTGGCAGTAATGGTTGCTGCCATGATAACTGTGACAATTATAGGAACTATTAACCTCGGTGGACCTTCAATTGTTTGGCAAAAAGCTCTCGATGCCAAAAGAATTGAATTTCTAAAGTAACAGAAACATTTTTTGTTAAAAGAAAAATTTATTTCACAACTTTAAACCAAATATTACGATTAATATAAAAAATCAAATAATCCAAAAAATTTTATTGACAAAAATATTGTCGTTGTGAATTTTTGAATTTAAAATTCGCGCCAAAGATTGGAAAAAATTTGTTGCGGAAACATTTTTTAAATCTGAAACAAAATATTTTCAAACAAATAGTTACTCTTTTAGTCTTTTTGCAATATTTCTTTTAAAAGGAAATAAATAAATGGCTCAAAGTTGCTTTTTTAAAAAATTTCAGTTTTGATGCATCTCCATACACGAGGCATACAGTATGGACAGTTTTGATTGGATCATGGCTGTACAGTTTGAGTTATATATCAGTAAATCAAACAATGGTTCAAAGATACACTTCTTTGAAGGATTTGAAAACTTCAAAACTGTAAGTGAGTATTTTTACTTTATTTTTATTAACATTTGCTATTAATTGCTTTTTACTTTTACTTTTTTATCGACACACTGCTGGTAAAGTTAAATATCATGTTACCAACATTCTGTCGATAAGGTGGACTAACAAGTTACCTACATAATGTCGATATTGCAAACTGAACAGTTACCGACAAGATGTCGGAAAGGTAGATCTATAAAATGTCGGCACAGCAGTGCTAGACATTATCGACGTTGCGTCGGTAATGTAGGCTTACAAATTACCGACACTATCGACAACGTAGACTTACAAATTACCGACACTGTCGGAAAGGCGATACAGCATGTTACCGACATTGTGTCGGCAAAGTAGGGTAACAAATTAGTATGTCGGTAAGGTAGGAAAAACTCGATTTAAATGCAGTTTTTAAGAGAGCGAATAAAATCGTTTAAAATATTTTGTAATTCGAGAAGAATTTTAATTAGTAATTTTTTTTCTTTAATCGGAGATCAATAGCACTTTTTTCAATCGGTGTGATGGTCTTTATTTCCCTTTGTTGCTGGTGCGGACTTGTTCTTCTAGCCTGGTGGTCACCCCCAAAATGCGATCCAAGAGCGAGTGGAATTATTGTCGCTGATGATCAACTTTTGCCCGCCTATGTCATGGAAATTGCCGGAAAAATCCATGGTATACCGGGACTTTTTATTTCTGGCGTTTTTGGCGCCGCGCTTAGGTACATCAATTCCTTTTTCATCTTTTCCCTGTCTTTTTTTACTCCTTTTTATATGAAAGAAATTTTCAAAAACAATTTAAAGCTTAAAATAAATTGTAATTATAATTAATAATTAATTAATTTAAGCATAAATTTAATTATAAATTTTCTTAATTTAAAATTTATCAATTTTAATTTTCCTTGTTCAATTCTTCTAATTTTAATTTTTTCTGTGCAGCACATTGTCAGTAGGGCTAAATTCAACTTCAGTGGTGCTTTTAGAGGACTTTGTGAAAGGCTGCTTTAAACTAAAACCTACAGATCGTTGCGCAAGAATTTTTGTGAAAAGTATAATCATAATTCTGGGACTGGTGGCCCTTGCACTTCTTTTCCTCATCGAGAAATTGGGTGGCGTGCTATCGGTAAAAATTGCTAGTAATTTTGCAACACTAAGTCGGTACAATAGAAACTCATATTAACAACAGTCGGTAACTCAGTTTTGATACAAAATTGTAAATCCCTAGCTGACCAACTTTTGGTAATGCAGACCCCTATGTGATCAGTATATGATAACGTAGAATTCTGCAATACCAACGGTCGATAATAATGATTCCCACCTTGTCGGACTGTCGGTAATGTAGATCCATCGCGTCTTCTGCATTACTGCGAGTCGGTAGTACAGTTTCTATTATCTTTGTTACCAACTGTTAGTAATTATCGACTTGAAAAGCGAGTGAATTTCGAAATTTAAGAAGAATCACACTTTTTGCAGGTGACCAACAGTTTAGCTGCAATTGCAGCTGGAACTTCGTTTGGAGTTTTTACTCTTGGGATGCTTTTTCCTTGGGCCAATTCTAAGGTCAGTTATCGATAAATATTTTCGAGCAAATATTTGTGAACAATTATTTGTTCGAAAATATTTGCGAATAAATATCTTTTGAAGAAATATTTTTGAAAGAAATATTTTTTATAAAATACTCGTTTAAAAATAACTTTTGAGGAATAATTTTTTTTCTGTAAACCAATAGGGCGCTTTTGTGGGTGCAGTTGCAGGATTCGCGATTGCTGGTTGGGCGAGTCTTGGGGCTAATGCTGCCATTGGCTCGGGAGTTATAATGCCAAAAAAACTTCCAGTCAATATTTCTTACTGCCCTGCAAATATTAGTGAATCATTTTTAAATCAATTCAAGCCTAATTAGTAAGTTTTTTCTTTACAAAATAAATATTTTGTGTTTCATATTTTCTTAAATTTCTTTTCTAATTTTTTTTAAAATTGTCTTTGAATGTTTGGATTTTCTTTAATAGTTTTTATTATTTTAAAAAAATTTTTTTTTTAAATTGTTTTTATTATTTTTTTAAATTGCTTTTTTAAATTATTTTTTAAAATAGATTCTTGGTGTTAAAAATACTTTTAAGTGGTTAATAATTTTTTTTTAATAAAATTTCTTAAATTAAAAATTAATTTTTCAGCGAAGAGGATGTTTTTCCTCTTTATCGACTTTCTTACCACTGGTTTGCATGCATTGGTGCCGTGGTAGTTATTTTGGTTGGTGGATTAGTCACTTGGTTAACCGGACCTCTGGATCCTTCTTCTGTTGACAGATCTTTACTATCTCCAGTAATTCACAAGTAATAATTATTTTTTTTATATTTGGGTTTTGTTTTCTGAAAATATTTTGTTTTCTGAAAATATTTTTTTAAATGAACAATTAAATTAGTAAACAAGAAGTAAATTAACAATGAATAGTAAATTTATAAGAATAAAAAAAATTTAATTTTAAATGAAATTTAAAATAATAAAGAATTCAATTTTCATTTAATTTAACAAATTTTCATTTTAAAAACAATTTCTAGATGGTTGCCAAGACCAGGATTTTATGACAACACCGGAAGATGGAGAGGACCATCGAGTCCAAATTCCAGTTGCAGTAGTCGACAAAATCCAAAAAACGAAGTAACGAATTTTTAAAACCAAGTTTACCAATTGTTAAAATTGTACTACCAATTTAATGATATTAAATTGAAGCGTCAATTTAACAATTGGCAAATCAAGTGCAAATTCAAAAATTAGCCAATCTAGTGTCAATTGCTGCTCAAAATAACAGCTCATCAGCTGACAAAGCGCGGGAACGTTCCGAGCATGCGCAGAAGAGTTGTGACCCATTTTGAGGTTATGCTCGTACTCTTCTTTGCAGACTCGAATTTTCTCGCGCTGATTAATTTAGTGAAATAATAACTAACTCGCCATTTTACTTTTTTAAGGTAATTTAGCCTCTAAAGTAGCTATTTTAAATAAAAATAATGTTTTCTTTCTTAAAAGAAAAGAAATAAAAGAGAAGTAGATTTTTAGCGCGCTTTTAAATAAACATAAATGCTTTTTTTCGAAAAATTAACGGACCCTGAGGTTTGAGATTTTAAATCGGATTTTCCAGCGGGGCAAACGTCGAGTTGACACCGAGTTCTGTAACTGAGTTTGTTCGGTTTTCAAGCTCTGGTGATTTTCAGTCGTCCGTGATTCTCCAGAAGCCAAAGATCAAGTGCCCTCGGGATATTTCGTCTAACTCGTTAACGGATAAGAAATCTTGTTAAATTTTCTATTAGAAATCAGAACTTTTCGAAAAATTTGATAAAAAAAAAAGAAAAACAAAAAAACGATAAATTAGCAAATTTTTTTTCTCCAAAAATGTTTGATAAAAAATGTTTTTTTTCATTCCCTTTTCCATCATTTGGTTGTTGAAAATTCCAATTTTTTAATTGTCAGTATTTTCTGGAAAATAAGTAAATTCGAGTCGCACATGTTTTTTTTTGAAATGGAGATTTAAAATTGATTAAAAAATTTTTCTTCTCGTGTTTTTTTTATTTTTTTTTTAAATAAATTATTGGATTTGCATTACAAATTGTTGAAATAAATTAATAGGCGAAAAAGTGACTTTTTTAAAATAAATTTTTGACTGCAGGGGAAAATAAATCGTTTTTGAAATTTCGTCACGGTCTTTCGGGATGGAAGAGAGACTAATTTGGAATTAATGTAGTGAACTATAGGTTGATGCGCATGGAAGAGACACGTCGTGGTTTGAATGGAGTTAGTTTGAGATAGTTAGCGGGCCTTCAGAAATACAATCGGCCACGATTGGCGGGCCTACAATCACATGTCCCATTATACGAAAATTAACACCTTCGTCTTGTAAATTCACATTTTAATCAAGCTTTACTTAATTAAAAATCCATTTATTCCAAAAATAAATCAACCGAAAAGAAGCCACACCAAAAATTCGATTTTCACTCATTTTATTCTTGTTATTATTTTTTAAAAATAACGTTAGCAAAGAACAAACATAAATAAAGAAAGAATGAAAATAAATAAAGAAAGAAAATTAATAACAAAATAAATTTACTAGAAACTAATTAACCATTTTTTCTAGAAAACTTGTTGAAAATCGTAAATAATTTTTTTTAAATTTGAATTTGCCGCCTATCAGGGGAACCCCAAATTTATCATCATGGTAAATAATAATAATAATGATAAAAATAATAATATTAACAAGAAAATGAGTGCAGTGTTTAGAAAAAATGTTTAAAATAAAATACTTTTTGGCAAACTTCGATCTTTCTCTCGATTTGGGGATTTCCCTGTTGGCGGGAAATTTGAATTTGTATTTTTTGGTGATTTAAAATATAAACGTTGAAGGGAAATGTGATTTGTCGGGTGCCTTGGATTTGGGTAAGAGATTAATTTATAAGGACAAACGTTGGAGAAACCTCAGATCAAATATCGTGAGTGACGTTTATAGAGACTGACGGAATAGCTAATTTATCAATTCTTCGGTTCGGTTGGCTTCGATTTCCATCGCTGTTTGCAAAGTCGTGTAAACAGACTCCGAAATTCTCAAATGTATCATATTTGAACGTAACTAAGTCGAATCCGAGAAGTCCTGATTCGCAACCTTCAAACAAATTCGACTCGAAAACAAAATTAAAAAAAACCGGTAAATTTTAAAAAAACCGTTATGTTCAAAAAGACCGTTAATTTAAAAATGTCGTTAAATTTAAAAATACCGTTAAATTTCAAAATACCGTTAAATTTTCAATGAGCCGTTAAATTAAAAAATCCATAAAATTTAAAGAACCCAATTTTACAAAATATTGTTGTTATTTTAGTATTAAATAATTATTCGTTAGATGTTAAATAATTTTTATTTAGATGTTGAATAAATATTTGTTTTTTAGGAACTAAATAAACATGTGTTATTTAAACGTTAAAGAAATATTTTTTACTTAGATGTTAAAATTGTTAACAAAAAATTACAAAAATTATAAATAATTAAATAATCTAGTACTTAAGGTTGTTACTTGTACCAATTTTGTAAATAAAGTTTGTATAATTTTAAATTTCCCGCCATTTTTCGATTTTTTGTGATGTTGGTATTGTTATTTGCAGGTTTTGTTGCTGTTGTTGTGTTTGTAGGTTATATTGGCATTGTTGTAATTTGCAGGTTATGTTAGTACTTTTATTTGCAGGTTATGTTGGTATTGTTATTTGCAGGTTATGTTGGCGTTTTTTTAAAAGAACCAAAGATTCTTTGATGTTCACTTTTTTTAATTTCGGTGAGATAAATTCGCTCATATTTTACGGTAATAAAATTTAGTTGAACAGGCAGGACTGTCATCTAGGTTGAAACGACGAAGGCAAGCAAGACATTAAGCGTAATGAATTACCAGAGAGAAGCAATGTGTCTTAATTAAGGCCCGTGGCACAATAATTATGTAATTAGGCATTGTTTGTCGACCAGCTTCTAATCACAATCCCGATGCAATTCCGTCTCGTCAACCCTGTTTCTCGAATCCTCTCCTTTTTATTCAAGAAACTCCTTTCATTAGCAAACAAGCAAAATTCTAAACATAATTACATTCTTTTGTGCAAATTACTATCTCTTTTTACAAACAAAATTGAAAAAATTCCAGAAATGTCACATTTTACAAAAATTTAAATTTTTTGCATTTTAGCCGAGTGCGTAAAATGACCGACTAGCCGCAAACGCGTCCAGTGTTCGAATCCCGACGTGTATATTTTTCTTTAGCTTTTTTTATGACCCCGATGTTCAAAATTTGGAATTATTAACAAATAAATGTGTAAACGAGAATAAAAAAAAATAATAAATGATACAAAAGTGTTGAAATTCAAATTTTGTGAACAAAAATCATTTTAGAGCAACGTTAAAAAAAGTTACGATGAAAAAAGTAATGATAAAAAAAGTAACGATGAAAAAAGTGACGATAAAAAAAGTGACCATAAAACTTGAAAATTATCGTAACGAGAATCGTTTTGAGGATGCAATTAATAGCTTGATTTAATGGGAGGCAGGAAAACAAACAAAGGGATTGAGTGTTTCTTCGAATTGTATTTACCCCTTTGCACATTAATATTTATACTTGAAATCAAATTCTCCATGTCTTAGGGAGAAGCTAACTATAGTCACCTAAAACGTAAGACAAACACAGTGGTGCCTCAATAAGCTCTCGAAATTTCTCAACACCTGCCTGGAATCCTCTTCCCCCCACCCTTCCCCCACCAAAGAAGCTACATCGTATCACCCAACCACCCTAAAGTGTCGGAAACCCCTCCAACCAAATTTCATAGGAAAGTTTACATTGCCCAAACCACAAATTCATAATCCCTGAATATTATCATATTGAAGATGAAAATTTGTGGCGAAGGAATTGGAATTTTTACAATTTTTTTGTATCAAAGTTAAGTGTAATTTAATAATTCACTTAATTTTTAAATAAAGAATTACTATTTTTAAAAATTACGAATAGAAAACAGCTTTGGGAACAAGTTTTCATTGTGAGATTCTCCGTTGCAGTTGGTTAAGTGCGCAAGGTACTTGACTAGCCGCCGGCGCGTCAAGGGTTCGATTCCGAGCACGGAAATTTTTTTCAAATTATTTTTTGAACAAATATTATTGTCGGTAATCAAAATTATAGTGAAATGTAAAGAAAAGGAAGAAAAAAAAGAGAGAAATCCAACTTTTAAAAAATAAAAAGGAAAGTTTAATAAAAAAAAGGAAATTTTAATTAAAAAAGGAAATTTTAATAAAACAAAAATAAAAATTTATTATCAACATAATAAAATGATGTAATTGTTGTTAATTTATTTTACAATGCTCATGCTGACAAATCCATTTTACTAGATTTTTCGAAAATATAAATTTGTCTCTCACTTTTAGAATTGATTGAGTTTTTCTTTTTAAAGTCAATTAAGAAAATTCGCTGAGCTTAAGAAGGTAATTGTTTCAAGACTCGAAAGACAATGGAAACGAATTATTCATAATTTTAGCGAGTTAGTTTAATAAACTTAAAGCGGATGCTCATTTCAGGAAGGAAAGGGTTATAAATACGTAGCCAAGACACCTCTCGGGGGGAATTTCTCTCGCCAGTCGTCACTCTCATTTGCATTTGTAAAGCCAGGGCTTAGAATACCAAGGTGTTTGATTGAAACTTTGAAAAAATACTTTTTCCATTCAAATTTCTATTATACCCGAAATGAAACTTTCGTTTAAAAAAAAAACTACATCAAATTACGTTAACTAGGGTCCTTTAACTCAAAAATTCAATGAAAAGTGAAAAATGAGACATTTAGTTTGTCAGTGGCTCGATTGGTAACGCGCTCGACTCTAGCGCTCGTCCGGACCTCTGGGGTTCGATTCCCGATGCGGACACGAGCCCGCTCAATTTTTTTTCGTGGATATTTTTTTCTATAATTGTTTTTGGAATCTTTTAATGACTTTTATAGTCAATTTACTCGTATTTAATAATAATAATATATAAAATAATAATAATTTAGAATCTTTTAAAGACTTTTTTAGTTCTTGTATTGAATAATAACGATAATAATAATATTAATGAATAATAATAATAAAATAATAATAATAATAATAATCATCATAATCATAATAATAATAGAAGCAAAATAAAAATACAGTAGCATGACAGATGAAAAAAGAATTCTGAAGCTTTTGTCGAATCATAATTATGGAAATGAAAAGCCCTTATCATTGATCGGTAGAGGGTGTTGAAGTCAAGGAAATTTATTCTCCGGATATCGTAAATTCTTACGGCATGGAAATTTTCTTAAATTGTTACTTTCGACTCTCTGAGAACAATGCAAACAGAAATATGGATAACTATTGGACTCGAAATTGCCGCATGATGTTTCGTGTAATTTATGCTAATTTGGAATCGTAAAGTAAATTCTACCGAGAACGCGACCACTTGTAAATATCAGCTGCAAAATAACAACTGTAAGAAAACCTTTATGTCCCTCTTTCATGAGCAGATGAATTACTTTCCAAACCAAAAAAAAAATGTATTTTAAATTCAAAAAAATATTTGTAAAAAATAATTATAATATAATGGTAATAATAATATAATAATAATTTTATAATTATTATAATTACTGTAATATTATATTATTATAATTATTATTAAATTATTATTTTATTGATTAAATTAAAATATGTTGTTACTACCGACTGAGTATGAAAATGTAGAGTGTGAGTTACCCAACCCAACCTAAGCTGACCTAACCTAAAAGTTCAAAAAAGAAGTACAAAGGCAAAAGATTACCATGAATAATAAAATTTGAAAAAAAGTAATAAAAATTCCTCTCCCCGGAATCGATCGTTTCCGCTAAATTATTTGCGACTCCCTCCCCCTTGATTTTGGCCCCTAACGGTCCGAGTAACAAACCGAGGCAATTAACAATCAATCACAGGTGTCTCTCGCGTCATTGAAATGACGTCAAACATTGTATTTGTGTAATTGTCCATTTATTCCCGTCTCTCGCCTGTCTCCTGACAAATTGAAACGCTCATCCCTCGTATTCACAACTCCCCCCTTCCCACCCCATCACACTACCCCGCTCAAGCTTGCCCCCACTTTCCTTCTCCCCCCTCCACCTATTTTATATATCCTGGACAAGTCTGTTACCACACTCGACGCATTTTCCTGTAAATCGCAAATGAATCAACGCTGGTTATATTAATTAGCGGCAAACCTCTGGGAATCGTTATTGATAATTGCGATTGTTCGTTGTCGAAGTGACAGTTATCGAGAGACGTAGATCCTTTAAAGTAGTTCATTTGGCGCGAAAGAAACGAATTTTAGTATTTTTGTGAAATTATTAATTTTTATATATTTTTTAATTATTTTTAATTTTATAATTTTGGCAGAATTAAGAAATTATTTCAATTACAGAAAAATTGTCTAAAAAAGATCTTTTTTTTTTTGAAAATTGTTTGTAGTGTAAAGTAAAACATTAATTCCTTAAATGAAAATATTGAAAATCCGTTGTTGTATCATGTTTTTATGGACAATTGCACTAGAAACGAAAAAACGGATGTGAAATTGAGTTTAGCGTAATCGGTAACGCATTCGACTGTCCCGTATTAAGCGGCCGTCCAGAGATCGAATCCAGCAGGAGGAACATTTTTAATATATTTTCTATCATGAGATTATCTTTCCTTAATTATTTTTGTAATCATTTTCGTACTTTTTAACAATAAAAATGCTATACACTACAATTTTTAACAAAAAATTAATTTTTTAATGCGAGGGATTATAGAACTATTATTTAGTGTTTTCACAAATTGTATTTCACAAATTGTTGCGATCATTACACTATTTAGGAAACATTACTGAAACGTAAATTAACTGTCACCGTCGGGAGTAGTAAATATTACCACGTGTATTTCCACTGCATTGCAGAGTAACTATCATCAATTTATTTAGTAATTATCACTAAATCGTTTAGAAACTATAAATAAATCGTTCAGTAACTATTACTGAATTCATTACTAACTATTACTAATCGTTTAATAACTACTACTAAATTCATTAGTAACTATTACTAATCGTTTAGTAACTATTACTAAACTCATTAGTAACTTTTACCAATCGTTTAGTAACTATTACTAAACTCATCAGTAACTTTTACCAATCGTTTAGTAACTATTACTAAATTCATTAGTAACTATCACTAAATCGTTTAATAACTGTTACTTAATTTATTAGTAACTGACACTAAATTGCTTAGTAACTATAACTAAATCATGTAGTAACTATAACTATATCGTGTAGTAACTATTACTGTATCGTGTAGTAACTCTTACAACATCGTTTAGTAACTATTACAATATTGTATAGTAAGTACGGCCGTCTCGTGTAGTAACAATTATAACATTAAATAGTAGCTATTAACGCTTTGTGTAGTAACTATAACTATGTTGCCCAGTAATGATTACCACAGTATGTAGTAACTACCACTATGTTTTGTAGTATTTATGACTAACTTGTTGAGTAAATGATACCATGAAATGTTGTAAACATTACAACATTTTGTCGTGTCTATTACAACACTGAATAGTAAGTGGAACTTTTTGTATGGTAATTGTTGATACATTGTGTAGTAACTATTACTATTTTAAATAGCAACTATTACTACATAATGTAGCAACTGTTACTACATTATATAGTTCATGTTACTACATGACATAGTAAAAGTTACTACATTGTATAGTAACTATTACTAAATTACG
Source organism: Ganaspis sp. Gsp50 (assembly GCA_011057455.1). NCBI lineage: Eukaryota > Metazoa > Arthropoda > Insecta > Hymenoptera > Figitidae > Ganaspis > Ganaspis sp. Gsp50. The sequence goes on along the minus strand of WNHD01000135.1, from coordinate 85,576 downwards.
TAGTAACTATTGCTACTTTGTTTAGTAACTATTACTACATTCTATAGTAACCATTACTATATTCCATAGTAAGTATTACTACATTCCATAGTAACTATTACTACATTCTATAGTAATTATTACTACATTGTCTAGTAACTATTACTACATTACATGTAAACTATTACTATATTACATATTAAATATTACTACGATGTTTAGTAATTGTTACTACATTGTATAGTAATTGTTATTACACTGAATAGTTATTGTTACTATTTTTAACAGTAATTATTTTTTTATTGTATTGCAACTGTTACATTGTACAGTAACTGTTACTGGACTGTATAGTAATTTTTATTCGCTACAAATGATAATGGCTACTATACCACGCAAGAAGTATTACAATACTAATTGTTAAAAATTACCATACTTTGTAAAAAATTGCTCATTTCTTAATAATAATCATTGAAAATTTTCAAACGGTTTTTATTTTTCGATTTGTATAATGGTGAATTCAATACTTCAGATGATACATGCACAATTGCTGATAGATCAAACAAACGTCGGATTGGATTATTTTTATATGGCGGATCAGTTTCACAAAGCGCATGCTAAAATCAATTCCCCTTTGCCCGAACGATACCATTGCCAGACAAACTCTCTCTCTCTCTCTCTCTCTCTCTCTCTTTCTCTCTCTCTCTCTCTCTCTTTCTCTCTCTTTCTCTCTCTTTCTCTCTCTTTCTCTCTCTTTCTCTCTTATTCTCTATCCAATGTGCTTAATATATATCCACAAATACACACACAATGCTAGAAATATACATATATGTGTCCTTTTGGATTCCCGAAATCATTCAATCGTGTAATTTGCACCAACTATCACCATCAGAAATCGCACCTTGTTACATGATTGTCGTGACGAGCGCGCCACTCACAAAATCGAGTTCCCATTTTCAAATTACTTGCTATTCACATTTCTATTCTTATTTAAATTTTTTAAAACAATTTTTCTCAAATTGCACAAATACATGGAAATGAAAATTAAAGAATCAGCGAAAAAAATAATTTTAACTTTTTCATTTCAGTATATTTGAGGGTTCTTTAGAGAACTATTCAAGACTTTCCATTTGCCTCGAGGGAATAACCGTCACGTATTTCGCTCTCGGTGTCAATCTCGTTTCTTACTTATTTATCAAGACTCAACTTCTTGCCACTTTTTCTTCTCTTGCCCGTCCAAAAACTCACTCATTCAACTTTTAAAACAATCATAAAATAACTTCCTCTAAGAGGGAGCAAAAAAACGCGATAATTTTGAAGAATTTTTTTTCGGAAATTACAGATTTCTGTTACCGATATGTACCGACATTTATCGATATGTATCGACACTTATCTATATTTACAGATGTTTACCGAAATTTGTCAATATTTACCGACGTTTACCGATATTTATCGACATTTATCGACGCTAGTGATTCAAGTTCTAGAGAGCTGCCGAGAGGCTCATTTTGAACCTTAAACAACTCTGAGAATTCTGGTCGTTTTGAGCCCCTAATCGGAAAATTACAACTGAGATAAAACTCTTGTATTTTCTGCATTTCGAGTTATGGAACATTTAACTTGACATTCAACGTTTATATTTCAGGGATATAACCGGGAATTTAGAAGCTTTTAATATTTCCAGTATTTCGCCAGACTCTCTTTATAATTTTCCTTTTCCGCGAGGATAATGGCTCACGTGCGGAAATTTTATTTTATTGGTCGACAAACGACGCCTCCTTTTCCACGATTCTTGCAGATCCTCCCAAAATAAATGTCTCTCATTTTGCTTTAGGGGATTTTGAAAGAGTGTTGCGCAATAAGATACTTTTATGATCTCGATTTTTATGCAAGGAAAAAACGAAATAAACGCGATTTATAACGATTTTTATGTTTTTCCATCTCTTGGAATAAAAAGAGTGTTTTAGAATTCAAAACATAACATAAAAATGGTATTTTTTGATTAATAAGATTTTTTTCTTTTGAGTGTTGCTTTGGTCTAGGGCACAAGGTGCTCGACTGTTAATAAACACTCCAAGAGTTCGAATCCCGAGACAAAATATTTTTTTTTTCATTTTTTTTTAACAAATTTGTATTCCTTACGACTTTTTTTATGTATAATTACAATTTATTTAAGGTTATAGTAATATTTAGATACAATATTTAAATATTTATCGCACAGAATAAAAAAATTGACAATATTTCTAGTCATCCCACTTTTTAGAGTTAAAAAACGTTTTAAAAATCCAAAAAAGAACTTAAGTATCACTTTTTTCGATTAATAAGAAGTTTTTCTTTTGAAAGTTGATTTGGCCTAGTGCACAAGGTGCTTGACCGTCAATAAACGCTTCAAGCGTTCGATTCCCGAGCCAAAACATTTTTTTCCGTAATTTTTTAAAACACATTTTTATTTCCTATAGCTTTTTCATTTATAATAACAATTTATTTAAGGTTATAGTAACATTTAGTTGCAATATTTGAATATTTATCACGCAGAATAAAAAATTCGATAATATTTCTTGTCGTCCCAACTTGCAGAGTGAAAAAACTTTTTATGAATCCAAAAAAAGGACTTGTGTACCATTTTTTTCAATTAATAAGTACTTTTTCTTTCGAGAGTCGCTTTGGTCTAGTGCACAAGGTGCTTGACTGCCAACAATCGTTTCAAGAGTTCGAATCCTGAGTCAAAACATTTTTTTAAATATTTTTTTAACAAATTTTTATTCTTTACAACTTTTACATTTGAGTTGACAATTTATTTAAGGATTTTAGTAAATAAGATTTATTTAGTAACATTTAGTCGCAATATTTAAATATTTATCATGCACAACAACAAAATTAACTAAATTTCTTATCGTTCCACTTTGTAGAGTGAAAAAACGATTTACAAATCCAAAAAAAGAACTTATGTACAACATTTTTCGATTAATAAGATTTTTTCCTTTCAAAAGTTGCTTTGCCTTAGTGCACAAGGCGCTCGATTTTCGGCAATTGCCCTCAGGATTCGAATCCCGAGGTAATTTTTTTTTTTTAATGTCGATTTTTCTTAAGAGGAGACAACAGTAAGGACTGCAAGAATATTTTTTTCACGGAGTGAAAAATAGACTGAAAATGTTGTATTTTCACATTTTCTTGTAAAAGAAGAGAATCTGTTTTGTTTCGGTAATGGATCTAGTTTTTTCTGGAGGAAAAGGATTTTTCAAGACTAAGAAGAAAGGCCGTTTAATTAGCACGGGATCGTTAAGGTATCAACTTTCTGAATAGGAAAGACCCCTTAATTTTCAACTTCGCACTCACCCCTAAACGAGCATTTCTACTCTCTTTCTCACCCTCGCATAGGTTACTTACTTACTTTACTTACATTCTTAGTCCACTTACTTTAATCGCTTACTCTCTTCGCCCGATTTCCACTTGTTTTTATGCCTTATCCCTCGGGGCTAATTCATTAATTAATTCAGTTAGTTTCCTTCTTCGTTGTATTTTCCTCACACTTTTCAAGCCAAGTCTCTTTTACCTACCTCTTGCCAACCTTCTAAAGCCCAGTGCACTCTAATTAAAGTAATTACTAAATAAATTGCAATTACACTAATGGACGAGCGCCTAGGACTTCTTTCTTGTCGGCCCCGTTGTTTTCCAGTTTTCAAATTGAAACACATTTTCCAAAATTTTTATTTTCTATTTCAATTTCAACTGTATTTTTTCATTCCATACACAAACTGTACATTTATTTCTGAATTTATTATTTTATTTTGAATTTTGGATTTTTTTTTTTGGTAGAAACATTCTTAGATTACGGAAATTATTACCAGAGTGCTGTAAACGCAAATTTTTTAGAAAAAAATACTTTAATTTTGATCAATTTACTGTCGTTTTAGTGCAAAAACTACGAAAAGTGCAAAAAACGATGTGCAATCAACTTTGGTTTGGTTAGTAAGGCGCTTGACTTTCGCGCTCGCTCTAGGTATCACGGGTTCAAATCCCAACCCAGGCACAAGCCTTCTCGCTTTTTTTTGCCTACAATTTCGTTCCGCAAATATTTTTACAAACTTCCCTCAACTCTATTTTCTACTGTAAGGTTCTTTAATTAAAATATTTATGTATTATTTTATTAAAATAAATAAAAATACTATCAAAACATTATTGTTACTAGAAATTTTAAAAATCTGATTATGGAATCATGCTTTTTTGAATCATTTATTTTAGAATCAGTTTTAAATGCTTTTTTGTCCAAGTAGGAAACAATCTGTGATATTATAGAATTTGAATTTAGACAGTAAATTTTCCTGGAGGGTGATAATTATCAGTGAGACGATCAAGGAAATCGGATTGGTCGCGAAGCGTGGAGTTGGTATTTGCAAACGATAAAGGAGTGTATAAACTGAGGTTGGTATGACCTAAGGGCGAGGGAGGTTTCCGAGTGAGAATATATGGAAGGAAGGAAGGCAGAAAGTTAAAAGGGTGGTGCTAGGGCGGTGGTGAAGATAAAGGGGTACGCGAGAGTAATAAGCACCTGCTCGCTTTAGAACCAGGGACTTGATTCATTTCATGGTAAGTACAGAGACCACCAACGCCTTGGGCCTTTTACCATCAAGAAACCAAGAAGGAAGAGATAACTATGCGCCAGGAATTTTTATTTGATTTTAAAAACAGAAAAATTCATTTTTGCAGATTTCTACGATCGGCTGTTACCGACACTGGTTCAGATCCCTGCTAAAATGGTTTGTGTCTCCGCTAAATTGTATTAATATTTTTCATTAATGACAGAAATTTTATAAACAAAAAGGGTTGAGGTCTATTTTGCAGTTTTTTACGATCGGCTTTTACCGACACTTGTTCAGATCCGTGCTAAAATGGTTTGTGTCTCTGCTAAATTGTACCATTATTTTTTATTTACAATGGAATTTTGATACAGAACGCTCCAAATCCATTTTGTAGTTTTCTAAGATCCGTTTTTACCGACACTGGTTTAGATCATTGCTAGTATGGTTCTTATCCGTGCTAATATGGTTCATATTCATGCTAAATCGTTGCCAACTTGTTATGTAATACATTTACGCTTATGAACCGATTTTTGAAGGCTTTTATTGTATAATTTTGTTTTAAATTATTTGAAAATAAAATATACTAATAAGGAAATATTTTTTGCAGATTTCTACGATCGACTTTTTCCGAATCTGGTTTAGATTTTTGCTAAAATGGTTCATATCCGCGCTTATCATCTTTTTTTAATTTACATTTTCACTTTTAGACCGCTTTTAATGTTCAATTTTCTTTTGAATTGTTTAAAAATATACGTCATAAAATCCACAAATATAAAGGTATTCAAGAAAAAATTATGTTTGCAGATTTCTACTACCGACTCTTATCGTCATTGGTTCTAATCTCTGCTGTTTTTTTTTCAAAATTGTTTTAAATTCATTTAAATTCTTCTTAATTGTTTCACATTGTTTCAAATTGTTCCCTATTGTTTAAAATATTGTTTAAAAATGTTTAAAATTGTTTAAAATTGTTTAAATATGTTTCAAATTGTTTAAGATTGTTTCCAATTGTTTCAAATGCATTGAAATTATTCCCAATTGTTTAAAATTGTTTAAAGTAGTTTTAAATTGTTCCCTAATGTTTAAAATTGTTTAGATTGTTTCCAATTGTTTAAAAATGCTTAAAATTGTTGTAAATTGTCCCCTAATGTTTAAAATTGTTTAAAATTTTTCCCCATTGTTTCAAATTGTTTCAAATTATTCCGAATTGTTTTAAATTGATTATAATTGTTTAAAATATTTTCAAATTGTATAAGAATTTTCTAAAACGGTTTACAACAATTTTCAACGAATTTATGAGACAAAAGAGACTCGGAAGAAAAAGTAATGTTTTTTTTTCGTGCGGTGTATAGATGTCGATTATTTTCAAGGGAAACAATTTGGTCGCGTGAAATTTACGCCGTGGGACACTAACTTAAACGTGCAACTCCACTCGAGTTATTTCGCATGCAAATTCGTTTTATTGTCGCGGCAGGGACGAAGCGAGAGAGAAAACAAGAAACTGAATGCCAAAAAGAGAAAGAAAGAGACACATCCGATGCGAAATTCTGGACTCGTGTAAATGGTCATCTTCCTTCGACTTAATTTAATTTCTTCCCCCTTTAATTACTGACAATTGCCCTTCTGCACACGAATTATACCATTCTCGCTATCTCACTGCAAAATTTCATCAGGCTTCAATTCTTATTCATTAGGACGCTCCAAAATATGTGCGAATATTAGAGAAGCTACTTTTCTCCCAAAACGCTTCCATTTTCTATGCAAATATATTTTGTAATATTCAAAATAATGCGGACCAAATTTTATTGTAGGGAACAAATTCTTAATTAAAAAATAAAAATTGATAATCAAAAAATAAAAATTGATAATCAAAAAATAAAAAAAGTTTGATAATCAAAAAATGTAAAAAAATTAATAATTCAAGAATAAAAAAAATATACAAAAAAAATAGTATTTTTGCAATCTCAAAAAAGCTTCAATCTTCAAAAAAGCTGAAATATTTCAAATTTAAAAAAAATCGATGGTTTTTAATAAATAATTACATAGATTCAAAACACTACAATTTTAAAATTTGTATTGCCATCTTACCATAAATTATAAATGAAAATTTTTTCTTTTTTATCAATTGGGAATTAAATAGAAACACGTTGCGCGATCCGCTTTAAAGACAATAACGTGAGAAGGCACTGATTATGAGCCCAGCCACTAATTATATTTGCAATTAAATTTAATGCCCCTTGCACGAATTCGAGACTGATTGAAAATTAATGCCATCATTATTTTTTATATTTTTATAATAAATGAATAAATAATAAACCAACAAAAAACTTTTTTCTTTATAAAAAGTATTTAAAAATAATTGTTACAATTTTATTTCTTAGTTACTTTTTCCTTTTTTTTTTATTTTTTTTTATTATTTTATTTTATTATTATTTTATTTTATTATTTTTTCATATTTTTATTTCATTTTTTTGTTTTTATTTTGCTATTTCATTTTTTATTTCACTTAACGTTCATTAACAATTTATTCCGTTGCGCGCTCCAAAGAAAGAGACCTCAGAAGGAAAAGATTGTAGGTTATGTTGTCTGAACAAACTATCTGCAAACATAACCTACGATTTTTTATTCCCTCTTGCAGAGCGCGACGCATATTACTAAATAATAAAAATTACATAAACAAATAAACTAAATTCTATTAATAAATAATTCAAAAACGAAAATATAAATATTTTAAAAAATTTTATTTAATTGTACAATTTATTTTATTGTTTTAAAATATTGTTTTTAATTTTTCCCGACAATTTTACTCGATATGTTTATTCTGCACGTGAGTCTTTTTTTTAAGTACGAAAATATTTATTCGCTCGGAGACGCAGAAAGTAAATTTACATCGATTTCGAGTTTACAAAATGAAATTGGTACGCGAGCTTTTGCAGATGACACGCGCACGGCAAGTTTTGCGCAAATTCGTTGGACGCACGTGTCCTCGAATAAACGAGCAAAGGCCAGTAAAGGTAAACGCCACATGCAGACCGGCTAATGTGTTTCCTTTCGTCCTTGTCCCTCTGTCCTTCTCTCTCTCTCACCCGACCACTTAGAAGCACTTAACCTGTTTGCTGAAAATATTAAGCGCGAGCAAATATCGCAAAATAGGACAAATTCGAATGAAGTATGTTTACAGGTACATACCACGCGAAAAGGTAACATTTTTCTTCCGAGCCTTTCAACTTTCCGACTTTCATTAAATTCCAAGCAAAAATTTCAGCCAGTCATAAATTACGATTTGTCTTTTTAAAAAAACCCCTTTGCGCTTCAAACACCACGCACATTTTCTGGAAATGCAATTTTTTAGAAATTATATTTATAATTTTATTTATAACCTACGATTATTTATTTATTATTTAAAAATTTTTAGAAGCTTTTTTAGTATTTAGAGTGAAAAAGTTCTGCGGATCGAAAAGAAATCGTCAGAAACACATTTTTCGATGCATTTGTACTTTTTGTTTTGATATTCGTTTTGGTCTAATACATAAGGGCGCTCGAATTTCAACAAACGCATCGAGGGTTCGAACCCCGACACAATTTTTGTTCTTTTCAGTTTTTCAAAAAACTTTTATCCTGGATATACTTTTCGACAGCACAGAAATATAATTAAAGTATTATTATTATTAAGATGTTAAATCAAATTTCATTTGCAGATACTTTTTGTGCATAAATTACGATTTGTCTTCATAGAAAAACCCTTTGAGCTTCAAATGCCTTGAACTTTTTCGAAAATTGCAATTTGATAATAATCATTATCATTATCATCATCATCATTATCATTACCATTACCATTACCATTACCATCATCATCATCATTATTATTATTACCATAATTATTATGATAAATCATAATTTATGATGAAATGCATTACGAGCTTTAACTATTTTCCTGAAATATGACAGTGTCGTTAATTAATTCACTAATTAACTCGAGTTTTTAATTTCCTAAAATTACCAGCACTTGGTAATTTGGCAATTAGCAATTAGTAATTATTATCCCTCTTTCCTGAGAGTAATGGGAGACTGCATACCAAGATTCGCTCTACTCGACTCTGTCTGCCTCTTCGACGAGATGTATTATTATTCTCTAATTGGACCATTATTCACGAAAGGCAATATGACTTGAAGAAACAGGTGGTCCAATTTTCCTGGCTAAAATATAATTTTGTAAATTCCCGTGACTTTTTTCAATTCAGGTAATAGACATTTTTTCATTTCCTTTATATGTAATACAACAAAATGAATTACAAATTATAGGTACATTAAGCTTATTTTTAATAAATAAATATTTTCCATTAGATCTGATTATCTTGTGGCTTTTAAGCAGTTCATTGTGTTTTATTCAGTCACTCTAGTGTGGGGTTTACGGCGAGCTTAACTTCAATAAATAATGAGGCGTTATCCATATAGTTCCCAATTAATAATTCATAAGCGCTATATGGGTGGGCTAGTGGCTCGCTTATTCGTTTATTAGCATATAGCTAAATTAAGAGAGCGCTCAATTATAATAATTACATGACTATTTTAATTACTGCTTCTCCAATCTTGCCCCCTGGACATTTCCCCACCATCTGCCTTTCAATTCCCTCCCATCCGCGTGACCGTTTCTTTCAATTTGATTCTCATTTTTAAATTAGCAGCTTTTTGAAGTTTTTTAAAGTTTACAAACTTCCTTCTAAGTTCAACTTGGTTAAAATTTAAAACTTTATTTTAAAATTAAACTTAAAAACTTTACTTTAAAATTTAAAACTTTCTTATAAAATTAATTTTCAGAACTTTATTTTAAAATTAAACTTTAAAACTTTAGTTTGAAATTAAATTTAAAAATTTAAAAAAACTTGATAAAACAGGATTTTTGAAAAAAAAAGAATTAAAAGTTGTAGATTGCCTACTTTTGAAATATAATACCTGTCTCCGGCATCTGTAAATTTACAAGTGCAGATGCATTATTTATTATAATGCATAAATTACGATTTGTCTTTAAAAAGAAGCACCCGAAGTTCGCGAACTTTTCCCGAAAAGACAATGATTCTTGACGAAATAATAGAATGCAACGATTTTGTTTCACACGCACTTTGACAACTGTCCATCAGAAATTTTGAGGGAAGTTTTTTTCGTTATTGCACTTTAATCGATGACATCACTATCTTCGTTAAATTGTCACTTGAAAGAGTTCCGATGCCATAAGAGTGTCCGGGATACGACGTACAGCTGATCATTCTGGAGTCTGTGCAATGGACTGAGTTATGAGCCACAGTGTCGAATCGACTTATTAGTCGATCAAGAATCGACTGTGAAACGTCAGCGGTCGAACTCTTGGCGCTGTTGCAACATCTCAAGATGGCGGCGACGATATCTTGGCCACTAGAAGTCGGTCTCGTCACTTCTACTTCCTGGTATCTTAATATTTATAAAAAATAACTTGGCGCATTGATCCATGGTATCTTAACCTTAAAAATAACTTGAAGTAAAGAATGATAAAATTTACGATTTATCTTTAAAAAGAAACCCTAATGAAATCCATGTAATTGACCTCATATCATAGCCATATCCCGAATTTTCCAAATAAAGAAAAATTCCAAGAATTTTTCCAACCAAACTAGCCCCTTTTCCGGTCACGTTTCACATTTTGACGAGAAAAATAGTAATTTCGTTAGCAAAAGAACGAGACTAGAAGTTGCACTGAGGGAAACAAACGAGGTTATCATTTTCTCCTTGTGAGTGTCAGACACGAGTTAAGAAAAAAGAAGCCGCTTCAAGAAGAAACATCCAAACTTTTGACATCAGGTTCATGAATTCTAGATGTTCCAAGTTGCCTTTTATGATCTCTTCCCGCAACAATTCTTTTTCCATAATATCGAAAAAAGTGAAAAAAATTTAAAGCGAACAGAAAAGAAATCGTTCAATGGCTCGGACAGACGTGACAGAAATAATTCCGCGGTAAGCAGTATTTAGGTTCCTCGCACCTGTCAATTCCCAGCGGAGATATTGTCCTGTATTTTTAACACTACAGGAAAAATATAACCGTCTCAATTTTCTTCAATTATCCTCTATTTTGGCTTTTATTACTTGGTGATTTTTGTGCTTTACTATTTCTGTGCTTGGTTATTTTCTTGTTTTATTATTTTTTAATTGTATTATTTTCTTGCTGTATTATTTTCTTGTTTGCCCAAGAGGCGCTGAGGGTAATTTGGGAGCATTTTGTAAAATTGAGAATTTTAAGTGGTGTTTGACGCTGGCATTATTTGTATTGTAGCAATGAATTCACGAGGGGTGTAAACGAGTAGTACTTGGGTTTATTCGTGCGAGGAATATTATATGTCAATAGCGTTTGTTAAGCGGCTTAGACTGTTATTGTGCTGGTAATGCCAGCGCAGGAGAGAAGAGATCCACGGATTATGTTTGGATTCTATGTCGTTGAGCGCGTAGAAAGTTGGTACGCATATGGTTAGATTCCCGGCAGTAACTATTCAAGTACTGTGAACATAATTCCACGATATTTTAGCGAATTGTAGCTTTAATCCGCAAAAACGTTAAAGAGGATTCAAATCCTCTGAATTGACGTACTCGAATTTTTCTCTCTCGTTTGTTCACTAGAGTTTTAATTGCTTCTCGAGGATCCCAACAATAACTCGTAGAATTTTTACTCTCTACTATACTTTTAGTCCCTTTTAACAAAAACATTGCCATTTTTGTAAAACTGTAATTTTTGTAGAACTGTAATTTTTGTAAAACTGTAGTTTTGATAAAATTGTAATTTTTGTAGCATTGTAATTTTTGTAACATTTGTAACCCGAGTTAGCTGATTTTATAAAGAGAAGTATACTCTTAATTTTCTTTAAACACAAAAATTTGGAACAAGAATTTTCTGTATTTTCAATTTTTAAATGCGTCTGCAATCTTTTGACTTGCAGATAAATCAGATTTGACAACTTGTTTATGTTTATGTGTTTCAGGATGCAACGAAGGCTATCATTGGGAGGATGAACGTTCCTTAATAGACCGTTTCGGATGACCTAAGGCAAGTATTGTTTATGTGCTCACATTCCAATATGGTCCAACTTGCCTCGTGAAGCTGGTCATTAACCCATCGACTCAAGTACAATTTTCTCCATTTTTTTTGAAGCATTTTATTGCGATTTTAAAATATTGCAATACTTTTGACGCTGTATTTTACAGAATTGTTTTAACATTCCTGTGTTAGAATGTGTTTCTTTCTGTTAAAATGAAAATCTTTAAGAAATTTAAAAAAAATTCTCATATTTTAAAATTTAGTTTCTTTGTTGGCAAGAGAATGAAGAATTTTTATTGAGGCTGCATTTTCTCTTGGTATCTCGAGGCGGTGTTGTGATACAGATATTATGATGCGATAATGCTCGAATCGTGTACGTAATGTCGACACACCCACAGTGGGACCAGTGATTACACTTGATGCTTCGAGCTACATATCCACACAAAAATACCCTTTAGTGCCCATGCGACTGATACCTTGATGCATACTCCGAAATTGCCAGTTTCAAATGCGTAATGCATGCGCCGTTTTTCATACTTAAGAACAAGGAAAAAATTTTTATTCAGCAATTCGTCAGGCATGACAAAAAAAGTAAACAATATTAACATCACATGAATAAAATTTTATCATATGAATAAAATTTTATCATGTAAATAAAATTTTATCATATCGATAAAATATTTTTTCGTTATCAAATAAAATTTCAGGCCACAAGATTCTTCCTTCAGATGCAATTTTATTGTACAAAATAATAAATTTTATTCTGAGTATTAAGTATAAGATGGAGTAAAATTTGACGAAAATCAACAGTCACGTTTATGTGAGAGTGAGAAGCAACAGTATATCGTCTTTTGTGTGCGGGATGCCTAAAGCAACACGATTTGGATCTTGGAAACGATCTGCGCGTATAATGCCGCGAGTTTCAACTGTAATAACCGCGAATCGTTGGTACCCAACATTTTCGTGGATCAGATTAGGGCACCGAGGAGCTTACAGTCCGTCCGCGAATTAAAGCCCCGTCCTTGAAAGGAGAAGCTGTATTATCGCAGAGAGATAGTGCGCCAAATTTATCACCATTTATGGGGTTCGTGATGTCTTTCCCAGATACGTGAGTCATTGAGCGAATTTGTCTCAAACTATCTCTTCCTTCAATTCCAGCCACACATTCCAGGATTAATGGATCTTTATTTCCGCATTATAGTATTACGGCATAAATGGCAATAAATGTAAATAATAGATAATTTGGGGAAAAAAATAACTGGACATTTTCTAAATCAAATTGCACCAAGCCTGATCGATTTCTGACTGTACATTTTTAGTTATGCTCAGGGATTATATTTATAAAATCTTTTTCATTCAGTCTTTGATTTCCTAATAAGAAATAGATTTAAAAAATTAAAATTTTAAGTGCATCTAATCGATTTACATATGACTAAAAATTTTTAGTTATGCTCAGGGATTATATATCACCTATAACACCTTTTTTATTCAGTCGTCGACTTCCTAATAAGAAATAGATTTAGAAAACTGTAAAATTTTTAGTGTCTAATCGATTTAAATCTGGCTTTAAATTTTTAGTTATGCTTAAGGATTATACATATAAAACCATTTTTATTCAGTCTTCTGGAATCTTTTTAGAAGAAACTCTTCTGGCAACTCTTTCGGCAACTCTTCCTGCAGCTCTTCCTGCAGCTCTTTCGGCAACTCTTCCGGCAGCTCTTTCGGCAGCTCTTTCGGCAATTCTTTCGGCAAATTTTTTGGTAATTCTTTTGGCAACTCTTTTTGCAACTCTTTTGCAACTTTTGTGGCAACCCTCTTGGCAACTCTTTTGGAAATTTTTCTGGATACTCTTCCTGAAACTCTTTTGAAAATACTTATGGAACCACTTCAGCCTTTTCTTCTTACAGTTTTAGATTCTCCGAGACCGAGGCTTCTGCTTTTTTAATGTAATGATTGTAACAATTCGTTGACAGTGGTTTTTTTCAAAGACAAATCGTAATTTTTGGATCATCATCGAATAAATTATTACACATTGGGAAGCAGTAATTCATCACATCATTGTCACAAACGACTGTCGAACAAAGAACAATTTTGTAATTCCCCCAGAAAATGAATCTCCACAAAAGTTTGATTTCCACAGAAAACGATTGCTCCTAAAGTAGAGGATTTATATTTTATTCACATGGAAATCAATACTTTTAAAATTTGCAGAGAATACAGAGTGTCATTGGGAGATAAAAGGAAAGATCAGCATTCGTAGAGTCTCATAATCGTAAAGCAGACTCTGCCCCTTTGCTCGCATTTAACAGCCATTTGCATTGTCCCCGGTTCTTGTTTTCGGGCGTACTTGGCGGGAAGTTTTCTGGCTTTGTTCGACCGGAAACTCCACGTTGGAGACACGCTCATTGGTTCGATTGCGAGGGTTTCAATTGAAGATCACTCAGAGCAAAAGTACATTTTACATTCTCCAAGCAAAAATTGCGAGCTTGGAGAAAACGAGCGAAAAAAGGGCAACGATTCTAAGCGACGAAACAGAGTCCAGGGGGGAAGAACTGAAGAACAAACGACGCAAATCATCCAACCAAATGCCCTCCTTCCTGCTTGCACAGTGGGCCAAAAAATCCAGAGGACAAAATAACACGAAAAAATTCCGGATTTTACGGTACATGCCGCGATTAAAAAACCGATTAAAAAGGAAGCAATGTACAGAAATGCGGAAGAGTGCACCGAAAAATTCTGGACGCGTTTTCGCATTTAATCATGCAAGCTTTAGTGGATATAACGATTTCGGGATTAACGCTCGAAAGTATCGTGAAAATATGTAAATATTTCGCTAGAAGCACGTACTCTGTTACATTAGGTTGCCGAGAGAGAATGTTCCATATGGAATTTTAATTGTTTGTACAAATCGCTACACAAAAAATACAGTTTATTTATTTGTCTACCTCTTTGATCCTTTACATATATGATTTCCGAGTTATGCAAGCCATCACTTTTATTCGCATTTAGTTCACAAAAAGTCGACTCTTCACATACATTTCTAAAATCCAATATTATTTCAAACGCACTTTACGGATGCTTATTTTATGTTTTTAAAAATTTTTTTATTTTCCAAAAATAGACGGGCATAACATTAAAAGATAATTAAGAATAATCGATACCTCAGTCTCTTCATCACTGAATTGCCACAATAATCAGTACTACTGGAATTAACATAAAAACGCTGAAAATTTCTTAAAATATAAATTTAAAAAAATGAACAATGTGACTCAAGCTGACTATGCAGGGTAGAAGTTTTTGCAACGAATAAAATAAAACATTATACGCTATTCCATCCCTTTCCTTTTGCACTCGACTGTTCTTCCGTTTCACAAATACTAGCCTGGACGTAAATCCAGGAGTATGCGAATGGAGTAAATGAGTTTGTGAATGTGTATAAGCTGAAATCAGGACGACGAGTTAGAGCCGAACATTTTCCCTGTTAAATATCCAAGCTCCTCTCGGATGGCCCGTTTACACGGGTACTTACTCGAATAAAATGTATAGGGCACTCGAGATCGCGAAACGACTCTGCGAAATGTTTCCACCGAGGGATTTTGACGTTACATGAAAAAATGCCCATAAACTTGAGAATCCCATTGTTGGAGCCTTCACGATTTATACTTTTGTTCAAAAACATTTTTTAACATTCTGAAAAATGTGTTCAGTAGTGTCCGGAACATTTACAGTGATTGATAATACTTGAAAAACGTTTTTGTCCCGAAATATAAAATTCGTATCATATGAGCTAAAGTGTGAGAATTACGATTTGTCTCCAATAAAATCCATTTTATTTAATACATTTTTATTTATTTCTATTTGTTTCAAATTTGGTTTCTGAGTGGGAGGTCCTGAGAAACAAATTGCCAAACGCTTTAAACTATTTGGTAAAAAAAAATTGGAATTGACTGATCGAATTTTTTTTTCTGCAAAAAGGAATTAACATTGTTGAACGCGAAGCAATTATTCTTTTCCTGTGTCTTTGATAACATAAGTGCTGCTAGGTACAGAAGACAGCAAGGTTTCCGCGTCGAATGGGTGTGGGGGAATTAATTAGCCAGGAAGCCTCGCGGAGTGCTTTGATGTTCAGCAGGCTTCCGGTCACTCATGTAAGTTCCAAGGTAATCGACTTTGACCGTTCACAACTTGTGTCGATGTTACCAACACACTAGACAGAGAGCAAAAAAGCAGAAAATCCATCTTAGGCGAAACGTTTTTCAAAAATCCGGAATCACAAAACCGGAACTAAATCGAAAGTCAACTCGATTTTTTTGTTTTATTTGTATCTCGCAGTTTACTATTCTTTCTATTTAAAAACAAACTTTATTAGTAGTTTTTACAATCCAAGTAGTTCGGGACTACTTTGGGCTGCGAGGGAAGGATAGAGAGGGAGAGAAATATCCCCACTCCGCGCAAGACAATACACTCTTCAAAAATAATTCTTCTACAAAAAAATGTATTACCAAAAAGTTTTCTATGAATAAAATCTTTTTATGAACAAAGTCCATCGTCAAATAAAATAAATAAATATTTTACATAAAGTTTTCAATGTTTTTTTGAAAATGTTTTACATAAAAACAATTTCTTCATGAAAAGTGTTACATAAAGAAAATTTCATAACAAAGTGTTCAGAAAAGTTCTAATTCAATTTTAATTCACCAAAAACCGATATTATAACACATTTGGTCATTAAAATAATACAGTGTCCGGAAAATGGGAGAAAAAAAAGAGATAATTGTCCCGACAATTGTTGTTGCAGGTTATTCTTATGTAAATCTTGACCAAGCCGTTTCAGCATAAGCGTCTCGGAATATTTGCACGGATAATTATTTCGCCGGATTTCTATGTGTTATTTTGCGCCCCATAGTCTTCCGGTTCCTCGTTATAATCGCCATTGTTCTTTTTCCCTACACAGATTAACTCTCTTTCGAGAGTCGTTTAAGCGTCCGGAGCTTAGGAGAGCTCTTGACTGAAAAAAAGAATTATAAATTATTCAATTCATTGCCCAGGATTAGTTTCTGGATCAAGAGAAACAGAGGATTTCATTCTAAGAGTGCTGGAGAAGTGGATCTTTTTGACAAGTTAGAAAATTATGCAAAATGACTTTAGAGACTTAAAAATGACTTTTTAGTATAAAAATAATTGTGGTGACTAAGTCATAGTAATAGTAAAAAATAATTTAATAGTTAAATTCCTGAAAATCAACCACAAAAGGATTCTTGTAATTTCTGATGAATAAAATAATACTTTTTTACCAATTCTGAAATAAGTGCAGATAAAAGTTTCTGCTCAATCTAAAAATCAGGTAAAGAAAGTAGTTTAAAAATTTTAAAATTGTATACAGAATTTTTTTTGCACCAAAAACTATTTTGATGTCGAAACAATTTTTTTATCATTCGAAATTCTTTTTCTATTACAATTTTTGAATTCTTTATTCATTCTCCTTATTTATGCTATTTTTTTATTAGCGCAAAAATTTTTTATGTGTCTGCATAAGTTTCTTATTATTCGAAAATTTATATCTATAGTCTGTGATCATTTCTTTATGCAGAAAAATATCTAGATGTCTGAACAAATGTTTTCCCATCGGGATTTTTTGGCCTTTTTCCTTTGAGCAAAAAAAGTAACTCTTCACATAACATTTTTTAGCATTTGAAAATTTCTTTTTATAGACTGCGATTATCTGTTTATAACAAAAATATATTTCTAGATATGGAAACAAATTTTTTATCATTCGAAATTTTTGGTCTATTGCAATTTTTTTATAATCATTCTTTTCCTTTGCGCAAAAATTTTCTAGATGTCTACATAAATTTTTTTATCATTCGAAAATGTGTTTTTATAGTCTGTGATCATTTCTTTATGCAAGAAAATGTCTGGATGTTTTAACAATTCTTTTATCATTCGAAATTTCTATTACAAATTTTTTGCCTTGTTTTTTATTGTGAAAAATATTTCTAGGTCTCCAAATAATTTTTTTATCCTTCGAAAATTTGCTTTTATATAAAAAGAAATGCTAGAAGCATTTTTAATAGAAAAGTAAAATAATAATTGCAATGTAGGGAATAATTTTAGTTTCGGCGAAGTTAGTTCAAAACTGAAAATCGTTTTTCGTTCGGCGGACATGAGCTTAACATTTTCATACTTGAGTGCTGGAGGAACAGAGTTTTCTGGGAAGCCAGACAGGAACGAGAGTTAGCCCTTTTGTCTTGGAACAAAAGCATTCAGCAATGTGTTTTACGGGAGCTCTTAACGGATCCTCTTTACTCTTCCTCAGACCAGGATTTGGGCTTCGAATTTCAGAACAGCAGCGAATTAAACTTATAGCTCTTCCATTGCAGAATTTTTTAGGGAAATGGTCAGAAAGCCGTTTGTATTTTCCATTCTAAAGCGCTGCACTAAAAGTGTCTTCCTTTGAGGACAGAGAAAATAAAAAAGTCGTTAGAAACTTACGAGAACCAAAAAAATTAACAATTAACATTTATTCAGTGCTGAACGATCTAAAAAAAATCTTTTGGACCCTAGAAAATTGTTTTTGGCCATAGCAAAACCCTGGTCACAAAAGGTCGTTAGAAACTTACGAGAACCAAAAATATTACGAATGAACATTTTTCCAGAGTTGAAAGAATTAACAAAAATTTCCAGGACCCTAGAAAATTGTTTTTGGCCCTAGCAAAACCCTGGTCAAAAAAAGTCGTTAGAAACTTACGAGAACCAAAAATATTACCAATGAACATTTTTCCAGAGTTAAAAGAATTAAAAAAAATTTTCAGGAGCCTAGAAAATTGTTTTTGGCCCTAGCAAAACCCTGGTCAAAAAAAGTCGTTAGAAACTTACGAGAAGCAAAAATATTACAAATGAACATTTTGCCAGGGTTTAAGGATATAACAAAATTTTATGGAATCAAGAAAAACATTTCAAGACCATAGCAAAACTCTACCAAAGAGAATAAAGTATATACATACTTACGAGAACCAAAAATATTACAAATGAAAATTTTTCCAGGGTTGAGAGGACTAGAAAAAATATTCTGGAGCCTAGAAATATTTTTCTAAGCCTCAGGAAAACCCATGCAAAAGAAAAAAAAGTCGTTAGAAACATAAAAAAACCAAAAATATCACGAATCAACATTTTTCCAGGGTTGAACGATGTAAAAAAATTGTCTGGACCCTAGAAAAATTTATCTAGGCCTTACAAAAAACCTAGCAAAAGAAAGAAAAAGTTGCTTGAAACATAAGAGAACCAAAAATAATACAAGTTAACGGTTTTCTAAGGTTGGAAGATAAAAAAAAATTTTCTTAACCCTAGAAAAAATTTTTAGACCCTTGCCACACCTTAGACAAAAAATATATAAAAAAGTCATTAGAAACTTACGAGCAGCAAACATTTTTTATTTAAACATATTTGCAGGGTTGAAAGATCGAAAAAAAAATTTCTGGACCCTAGAAAAATTTTTTAGAACCTAGCAAAACCTTAGTCAAAGAATATAAAAAAGTCGTTAGAAACGTACGAGAAGCAACCATATTATATTTTAAAATTTTTGCAGGGTTGACACATCTAAAAAAATTTTCTGGACCCTAGAAATAACCTAGCCAAAGACAATAAAGTACTTACATATCATCGAGAACTAAAAATATTACAAATAAACATTATTCCAGGGTTGACCTATGTAAAAAAAAATTTCTGGACCCTAGAAAAATTTTTCTAGGCCTTATGAAAACCCTCGCAAAAGAAAGAAACTGTCGCTTGAAACATAAGAGAACCAAAAATAATACCAATAAACATTTTTCCAGGGATGAAAGATTGAAAACAAATTTTCTTAACCCTAGAAAAAATTTTTAGAGCCTAGCAAAACCTTAGCTAAAGAATATAAAATGATCGTTCGAAACTTACGAGAAGCAACCATATTATATTTTAACATTTTTGCACGGTTGACACATCTAAAAAAAGTTGTCAGGACCCTAGAAAAATTTTTCTAAGCCCTAGGAAAACCCATCCAAAAGAAAAGTAAGTCGTCAGAAACATAAGGGAACCATAAATATTACAAATCAACATTTTTCCAGGGTTGAAGGATGTAAACAAAATTTTCTGTACCCTACAAAAATTTGTCTAGGCCTTAGGGAAACCCTAGCAAAAGAAGGAAAATGTCATTTGAAACATAAGAGAACCAATAATAATACCAACGAACATTTTTTCAGGGTTGAAAGATCAAAAAAAAAAATTTTTCCGCTAGAAAAATTTTTCTAGTCCCTGGGAAAACCCTACTCAAAAGAAATAATGTATTTATATGCTTACGAGGACCAAAAATATTACAAATAAACCTTATTCCAGTGTTGATGGATGTCAAAAAATATTATTTTAACCCTAGAAAAATTTTTTAGACCCTAGCAAAACCTTAGCAAAAGACAATTAAGTATCTAAATGCATACGAGAACCAAAAATATTACAAATAAACATTATTTAAGTATTGATAGATGTAAAAAAAAAATTTCTGCACCCTAGAAAAATTTTTTAGACCCTAGCAAAACCTTAGCCAAAGAATACAAAAAAGTCGTTAGAAACT
The DNA here is from genome assembly GCA_011057455.1 of Ganaspis sp. Gsp50. Classification (NCBI taxonomy): domain Eukaryota; kingdom Metazoa; phylum Arthropoda; class Insecta; order Hymenoptera; family Figitidae; genus Ganaspis; species Ganaspis sp. Gsp50. The sequence continues at coordinate 65,364 of WNHD01000135.1, read as the reverse complement.
TACGAGAAGCAATATTATATTTTAACATTTTTGCAGGGTTGAAAGAATAAAAAAATTTACTTAACCCTAGAAAAATTTTTTAGACCCTAGCAGGACCCAAAAATATTACAAATAAACATTATTCCAGGCTTGATGGATGTAAAAAAAAAATTTTTTAACCCTAAAAAAATTTTTTAGACCCTAGCAAAATTTTAGCCAAAAGATATAAAAAAGGTGTTAGATACTTACGAGAAGCAACCATATTATATTTTAACATTTTTGCAGGGTTAACACATCTAAAAAAAATTTTCTAGTTTCTGGAAAAACCTTAGCCAAAGACAATAAAGTATTTAGATACTTACGAGAACCAAAAACATTACAAATACACATTATTCCAGGGTTGTATGATTTTAAAAAGTTTTCTGGACCTGAGAAAAAATTTTTAGACCCTAGCAAATCCTTAGCTAAAGAATGTAAAAAAAGCGTTCGAAACTTACGAGAAGCAACCATATTATATTTTAACATTTTTGCAGGGTTGACACATCTAAAAAAACTGTTCTGGACCCTAGAGAAATTTTTCGAAGCCCTAGGAAAACCCATGAAAAAGAAAAAAAAGTCGTCAGAAACATAAGGGAACCATTAATATTACAAATCAACATTTTTCCAGGGTTGAAGGATGTAAACAAAATTTTCTGTACCCGAGAAAAATTTGTCTACGCCCTAGGAAAACCCTAGCAAAAGAAAGAAATTTGTCGTTTGAAACATAAGAAAACTAAAAATAATACCAATGAACATTTTTTAGGGTTGAAATATAAAAAAAAATTTTCTTAACCCTGGAAAAATTTTTTAGACCCTAGGAAAACCTTAGCCAAAGACAATAAAGTATTTACATGCTTACGAGAACCTAAAATATTACAAATAAACAGTATTCCAGGGTTCATGGATGTAAACAAAAAATATTTAGACCCTAGCAAAACTTTAGCCAAAGAATATAAAAAAGTCGTTACAAACTTAGGAGAGGCAACCATATTATATTTCAAAATTTTTGCACGGTTGACACATCTAAAAAAAATTTTCTGGGCTTTAGAAAAAATTTTCTAGACCCTAGTAAAACCCTAGCCAAAGACAATAAAGTATTTAGATACTTACGAGAACCAAAAATATTACAAAAAGACATTATTCCATAGTTGAATGATGTAAAAAAAATTTTCTGGACCCTAGAAAAATTTGTCTATGCCTTAGGAAAACAATTGGAAAAGAAAGAAATTGCCGCTTGAAACATAAGAGAACCAAAAATAATACCAATTAACATTTTTTCAGGGTTGAAAGATAAAAAACAAATTTTCTGGACCCAAAAAAAATTTTTTAGACCCAAGCAAAACCTTAGCCAAAGAATATAAAAAAGTCGATAGAAACTTACGAGAAGCAATCATATTATATTTTAACATTTTCGTATGGTTGACACACCTAAAAAAAATTTTCTGGACACTAGAAAAAATTTTCTAGACCTTAGACAAACCCTAGCCAAAGACAATAAAGTATTTAGATACTTAGGAGATCCAAAAATATTACAAATAAACATTATTCCAGGGTTGAAGGATGTAAAAAAAATTTTCTGGACCCTAGAAAAATTTGTCTATGCCTTAGGAAAACCCTTGCAAAAGAAATAATTTGCCGCTTGAAACATAAGAGAACCAAAAATAATACCAATTAACATTTTTCCAGGGTTGAAAGATCGAAAACAAATTTTCTGGACCCAAAAAAATATTTTAGACCCAAGCAAAACCTTAGCCAAAGAATATAAAAAAGTCGATAGAAACTTAGTAGAAGCAACGATATTATATTTTAACATTTTTGCAGGGTTGACACATCTAAAAAAAATTTTCTCGACCCTAAAAAAAATTTGCTAGATCCTAGAGAAACCCTAGCCAAAGACAATAAAGTATTTAGATATACTTACGAGATCCAAAAATATTACAAATAAACATCATTTCTGGGTTGAAGGATGTAAATAAATTTTCTGGACCCTAGAAAAATTTGTCTATGCCTTAGGAAAACCCTTTCAAAAGGAAGAAATTGCCGCTTGAAACATAAGAGAACCAAAAATAATACCAATTTACATTTTTTTAGAGTTGAAAGATCGAAAACATATTTTCTTAACCCTAGAAAAATTTTTTAGACCCTAGCAAAACCTTAGCCAGAAAATATAAAAAAGTTGTTAGAAACTTACGAGAAGCAACCATATTAGATTTTGACATTTTTGCAGCCATAACATATCTAATAAAAATTTTCTTGAGCCTAGAAAAACCCTAGCCAAAGACAATAGAGTATTTAGATACTTACGAGAACCAAAAATATTACAAGTAAACATTATTCCAGGGTTGAACTATGTAAAAAAAAATTTCTGGACCCTAGAAAAATTTTTCTAGGCCTTATGAAAACCCTCGCAAAAGAAAGAAAATGTCGCTTGAAAAATAAGAGAAAGAAAAATAATACCAATAAACATTTTTCCAGGTATGAAAGATTGAAAACAAATTTTCTTAACCCTAGAAAAATTTTTTAGACCCTAGCAAAACCTTAGCCAAAGACAATAAAGTATTTACATGCTTACGAGAACCTAAAATATTACAAATAAACATTATTCCAGGGTTGATGGATGTAAAAAAAGAATATTTAGACCCTAGAAAAACTTTAGTTAAAGAATATAAAAAAGTCGTTACAAACTTAGGAGAGGCAACCATATTATATTTTAAAATTTTTGCACGGTTGACACATCTAAAAAAAATTTTCTGGATGCTAGAAAAAATTTTCGAGTCCCTATCAAAACCCTAGACAAAGAGAATAAAGTATTTAGATATTTACGAGAACCGAAAATAGTACAAATGAACATTATTTTAGTGTTGAAAGATGTAAATGAAATTTTCTGGACACTAGAGCCATTTTTCTAGGCCCTAGCAAAACCTAAGCAAAAAAGAAATTAAATAAGTCGTTAGAAACGTGCGAGACCCAAAAATATTACCAATCATCATTTTTCCAGGGTTGAAAGATCGAAAGCAAATTTTCTGGACCCTAAAAAAATGTTTTTAGAACCTAACAAAACCCTAGCCAAAGAATATAAAAAAGTCGTTAGTAAGTTACGAGAAGCAAGCATATTATATTTGAACTTTTTTCCAGGGTTTAGAGATCTAAACAACATTTTCATGACCCTAGAAACATTTTTCTAGACCCTAGCAATTTTGTTAAATAAGTCAACATAAAGAAAACGAGTTTAAAATATCGAAAAATATTAAACAGTTCTTGTTTCTTGGATGCAACAAGTCCAGATTTGCAGCAAGAAGGGTTTCATCTTCTTTCTGCTGATGCAGAAAGGTGAAAAATTGTTACCCTGCTGCGGGGGTTTCCCGAGTTGGGAAGCAAAGTAGCAATAGTGTAGGATGTGCAACGCATGCGCAGTTAACTGCCACGCCCCCGCCGACTCCTGCGAGGAGGAGCGAATTGCGAGAATGGTCTGAAAGTTAGTCACGATTGGAGACTCGGCTCACCTGCATGCTCCCTTTCACCCGCACCGATTAATGCACCTGTGTGACGTCAGCAATCACCTCCCTTCTTCTCTCCTTTTCCCTTCGTCCCTGTCGCTGCTTCTTTTCCATAAAATCTCCTCTCGAGAAATATCATGTTATTATCTCTAATTATAAATTCTAACTGTGCTCTTTAATGTTTAATTGTTTTTATTACATTTGCGTTTACTTTTTCAGTGAAAACTCACGAATAACTCGAGCGCACATTTCATTCGCTTTAAAAATTTCATAAACATTATTTATTCGCTTTATTAACTGCAAAATTACACAAATATTTGCTTTGTTATTTCAAAACTTTTTTATACTAGCAATTTCCGATTTAATTTTATTTTAGCTTTTTTAAATTTGTCTTCATCCTGTTTAATGTTTTTTATTTTATCTTTGCCTGCTACAATTTGTTAAATATGTTCAGACCTGGTTAACAATCGTTTTTTGCAAATTAATTAACAATTGCAGATTTTAATTAAACATTTTTAATTAAATTTCATTTTAAATTAATTCTGCAATTTACTTTCTCATTTTCAATTTATTTTTTGGTTTTTAATCCCGTTTTAAATTAAACATTTTTAATTGGACCTACGTTTTTAATTAATTTTTCATTTCTAAGCAAATTTTGAGTTCAAGTTTTGTATTTTTTTAGTAGAATGGCATGATCGACATTTTTTTATTGATATCAAATATTTTATATCCAGTTATAAATTGTATACAGTATTGTACAGTTAGAAAATTTTATTTTCGTTTGCTTCTCAATATGGAATATTTTAATTACGTTAACAATTTAATTATGAATATTTTATGTTTGATTAAAATTTAATTAACAGTATTGTATAAATTGAAACTTTATTAAGTTGCATTTCAATCAGTTACAGAGTATCGCAGTTCAAATTAATTTCCTTGAAATTTCAGTGTAATTGAATTTTAATGTAATAGATTGTGCTGCATTTGGATTAATTATAGTGGAATGAATTTCACATGATTTCAGAGTAATTTAGATAATTGAATTTTATTCTTCTTGATAATCTTGATTCGTTGGCACAAATTACAATTCCTGGGGTTTTCCTTAATATCAGAAAGGTTGCAATTAATTTCCTTCTGTCCTCTTCTCCACTTCATTCTATTTAATTCGCTTGCATTTTATTCCCTTACATTGTTTTTTTTCCCTACAGTCTTCACTTTTCAATAAAATTAATTGATTTCTGATTGTTTTTATTCCCAAATTTGAAATTTACAAAAGAAGACGTTAGATTCAATTTTTTATTTGTCAATTAATGGCCAAAAGTAATAACTTTGATTCGAGGTCGTTTCTTGCGTTTCTTATTGGTCTGAATTTATTTTGGAAACATTGCGGGCAAATCAGGATGTTGATTTTCGCTGCGTTCTTCAACCTCGTGTGACGAGCGTTTCTAATTGGTTCCTAAAATTACCGGTAATATTACGAGCCAATCAAAAATGTTTGTGCGTTTTCGGCGATTTGTTTCCCAAACCTGCTCACGTTTCTGGTTGGTCCGCAGTAGATCAACAATTGAAAAAAAAATCTCTTTTTCTTTTTCTCAATTATTAAATGATTCTAAAAAAGAAAAAGAGACGCAGAAATTATTGAGATCAAGAAAAAGAGGTGAAAAATTTAATTTCTCTCTGTTTTACAAATTTAAAAAGAGGAAAAGGTTCTTTTATTGGCCATTGATTATTTGAAAACATTTTTTTTGAAGTTATGTATTTGTTTACCTACCATCTTCTTTCCTTTTGTTTTTTTGAAGACAAATCATAATTCATTCACGACAAGCAGTCTATTGTTTATATTTTAATTAACAAAATTTCATCTTTCGTATCACAAGATATTTGATTTTTAAATATGTTAATATTTAATTTAACAATAAAATAATAATAAAAAATTAAAAATGTTAATATTATTATTGTTAATACTCAAAGGGAATTCAATTTTTATTATTTTTAATTTTGCTGTAACGAAAATATTTTTAGAAACAAATTAAATTTAATAAATTCTTTTAAATTGGTTTTCGTCAAAGGAAAATAAAAAAAAATTATTAAAGTAAAGAGTTCCTTTAGGTAAAGAAAGTTTTCATGATGCTTCAGATCTTTGCCAAGAGATGGCGGCCGATTGTCATTCTTGATGTTCTAATCCACTTAACACAAGACCTTGAAACTTTGTTCTCACACTTTAGAGAAACAGATAACTTTTCTCTAAATTATTCGCAACGCAATTGTGCCATTAAAAAAATTAAAATTTAATTTTTTCAATTTTAGCAATTTGTATTATTAAAACAATTTTTAAATAAACAAAATAAATTTTAAACTTTTGTAATCAATTTCAATACAAAAAAAAGCTGTTCATAATTATCAGTAAAACATTTACGAACGCATTTTTTATCCAAAGAGTTTGTTTTGCAAGTGTGCGTCACTATTGCATTACCCTACATTTATATCTACAGTGAATTTTAAACTTTTTTTTGTTTTTGTAAGACTGGAAGAATTTTAGCTGCGCAAATCACCCCCTTTGAGGGGTAGGGACTACCCTAGCGCAAACTCGAAACTTTGCGACTCTTCAGTCGACCGCTAGCGTGCGTCGCGTTTGTTACCTCGACAGGTACCTCGGCATTATCCTCCGAAGAAGGATCCCGAAATTTTCTCGAAAAAATTAGCAAAGTGGAGATTAATAAAAAATAAATAAAAAGTAAAATTTCAAATTATTCAAAAGTACTTAGTGATTTTTAGAACAATTTTTCATTTGCGTGATAATTTCATTTTTCGAAAATGAAAAAAATTTAGTGTTTGTTTAAATTGAAGTGTTGACTGTTTTTAAAATTGTCCGTGTAGTGAAAATTTTTTGTTGTTTTTTTTTATTGAATTTACGAAGTTTCTGAAACTGCTGAAGCCACGTGGTGAGTCACGCGCGATGACTTGGGTTTAGATTCTTGTCACGTGATACAAACAACATAGAGCAGAGGATAGAAGGTCAGTACTGTTTGTGTACTCTCTGGACTAAAATGTAATAATTAAAAGGGAAATCACAAGGCGAAGGGATCGTTAAAATTTGTTTTTCCAAATGCTTGCTAATGAATTTAAAAGTCTTTTCAAAAACAATTTAAAACTATCTTCGAAATATGTAAAATTGTGTTTAATTGTAACAGGAAGTTAATCTTTTGGTCCATGGTTTTTGTATAGGGACTATAAAAATATTCTTAAAAAATTTTAAAGTGCGGTTTCATGTCTAAATAATTGTAAATCTATACCAATACTTTGTTAACAATTAACAATAAATTGTTAATTGATAAAAGTTTCTAATAAACCACAAAAGGATTTTTGTAATTTCTGATGAATAAAATAGTTTTTCTCCAATCCTGAAACATTTGTAGTACAATTTTCTGCTCAATTAGAAAATCAAGTGAAGAAAATAATTTTTAAAATTGTGTCCAGAATTTCTTTATGCAAAATAACATTTCTAGATGTCTAAACAAATTTTTTATAATTCGAAATTTTTTTCCATTGCAATTTTTATATATTTTTGCGCAAATAATTTCTAGATGCGTACAGACATTTTTTTATCGTAACCATTTTTTAGCATTCAAACTGTTTTATAGCACCTTTTTGCCTTCTTTTGCTTCTTTTTTCTTTGCATTAAAAATTTCTAGGTGTCAACATAAATTTTTTTAATATTCAAAAATTTGTTTCTGTAGTCTGATTATTTCTTGATGCATGAAAATTGTTTAGATGTCTAAACAATTTTTTTATCATACAAAATTCTTTCTCTATTGCAATTTTCTTTTAATTCCATACTTTTTCTTTGCACAAAGAATTTCTAGATATCTACATAATTTTTTTTTTCAAAATTTTTTGTCATTCGAATTTTTTTTTAAATTGCAATTTTTTTTATTTGCAACAGAGTAACGAGCCTATTGTAAGTAATGATGTATTTCATTTTTTCCTTTGCGCAAAAAAATTCTAGGTCTCCACATAATTTTTTTTATGATTCGAAAATTTGTTTCTATAATCTGTGATCATTTCTTTATGAAAAACATGTTTAGATGACTAAAAAAATTCGAATTTTGTTTTCTATTGCAACATTTTTTTGCAACACAATAACAAGCGTAAGTAACAATGTATTCTATATTTTTCCTTCCTATTAAAAATATCTAGGTGTTTACATAAATTTTTTATCATTCGAAAATGTGTTTCTATAGTCTGTGATAATGTCTCTAGGCAAGAAATGTGTCCAGGAGTTGATGAAAATTTTTTTAGGCCAGAAAATTGGTTTTGCAACCTGCAACTTTTGCGCTAATCTAGCGAGCGACTTATTAGATTAATTAACGTAATCCTAATAGGATCTCATCTTGACGCACAATGTAGGCTGCTCGATATATATCGCGAGCCTCCCTGTCTCTGAGCAAGTATATACGTCAACTATAGATAGTTACATGTTGTACAGCTCTTTGTCAGTGTTGGTACGAGGCCATGTGTAAGTGCAGAGTATACTGTGTATTACTGACAAGATAGGTTGAACAATGGCTTCCATTACTGGCAGAGGCTGCCTGCGTTAATGGGCAAATTGTGTGCTAAGTCATTTAAACGCCTAAGCTCCAACCTGGTGCACCAACCTCTACACGTTCAGTATAGTAATTCGATGAGGTCAATGACGTCACTTCTCAGACCAGTCTGAAAATCCCCACTTCCTGGTTCCATCTCATTATCACCATTTCATTCAACCTCGCTTCAAATCCATACGTAATGCCCGGAGAAAGTCCGATTTATCTCCATCTTTCTTCAAATATAAACTTACCAACCCACCACAAGCTAAACTAAACACTAGTAATGATGAGAACACGCAATGTACATTAAAATTGTTATAAACAATAATCGGACACAAATTTTTTGTGGCAACTTCCACTTTTGTTACTTATTATTTTTCACAACTTTGTATTTCTATGGTTTTGATTTAATAAATTCAGTTAAATACATTTTTTAAAAATTTTTTTTTTTTTTGATGATCATTACAGCCTTTGATACAGTAATATCGGGAAAGCGTCGTGATGTTCGTTGGCCGTTTTGAATAACAATAAGATTTCAGGTATACATCTAAATACAAGACTTTTATTCTCTGTGAGTTATAATTACTGTTGAATGTTGATTGTATGATGCGAAGTAATTTTTTTTATGTAACACTTGCAAGAAAACCTTGGTTTATTGTGCCTGAGAAGCGAGTAACTTGAAGTTTTCATGTTAAGATGACCTCAGGGTAAATAAACTTTCCGGTACTTTTCAAATTTAAAAAAAACTATTGATAAAAATGTTGTTTCTTTTCTCTTTTCGCAAATATAAATGAGAGGTTGACGGATGGGGCAAGAGCGAGAGCGCGCGGAATTATAATTTATAATTCCTCGAAAGTATCCTGATTCGACTCGTCTTTTTGAGGTAACCGGTCGTTGCGAGATAATGTCCTTCTCGTATTCAGCATCTTTGTTTGCCGCGTAGAATATCGAGCACGATCTTCTCTCTCTTTATGTCTCTCCTTCCTCCACTTGGTTTAGTCCTGTGCCACCAACTAACATTGCCTGTTCGCCTAATAGTGCCAGGATGTTTTCGCGCCACGCATGGTGCCGATTCCAGGGACGCATGTCCAAAAAAAATTCACTCTTAAAAGTCTTTTTTTTATTCTTATTATTTTGTTCTATAATGTCACGATAAAATAAAGTAATTCGCTGCAAGTCGATTTAATTAGTTGCCAGCGATGGCTAACACTGAATTATTCAATTTTCATTTCACGATCAAACTTTTACCGTTTTCAATATTCACGATCTGTAAACTTAGTTAATTAAAGGCAAAGAGAGCGCAGTATGAAATTCCAGCGTTCCTGGTTTGTGAGTAATTAGCTTGAAAACTTGCAACATCCGAACGTTATACTTTTTTTTTAATTGCAATACTATAATTTATAATAAATTGGGATTAAAAATTCAGTAATATTTCCGGAAGAGTAATTAGCTGATTGTATTAAATTACTCTCGATTTGTTGAGGCTTCTCGCAAATGGTTGTGAAAATAAGTTGGATTGAAAACAAGGGAGCGAAGAAGTTGAAAGAAAAAGCCAGCAGATTTAATTAAAAGTCGAGTATTAATAATTTAATAATGAAACCCTCGTTACGCCCATTTCTACTTTTAATTTTCTTAATTTACTTTTTATTATCAATAATTTTTATTATTCTAAAAATCTTCGTACTAAAAAAATGCCAAACAAAAAAACAAATTACAAAAATTGAAACAAACTATGAAAAATGTTTAATAAAAATTGAAAAAGTGAATGATTCAAAAAAAGTGAAAAACACTTGCACTAAGAAAATGTTTAGGAACTTAAAAGTAAGAGCAGGATGCACAACTTTAGGAAAAAAAATTTTATAGCCTTGAAAAAAAATTGTACAGTCCCAAAGAAAATTTGTTTCATGTGTAGAAAAGATGAAAAACAAAAATTAGAGCCGCTCAGAGGAGGCATGAAATTTTTTTAACGTGAAAGTCATAAAGGCAATTGATTGGCCACTTTCTCTATGAAATTGTTGGTGATTTGGTTGAGCACCGCTGTTGGCTCTCATATTACATCCAGGATTAATATTAAATTTCACAGGATGAGTGCAATTTCATTACCCCCCGCTCTCTCGTCCCTTCTTCTGCGCCCCCCACTCTTCCCCTGATCAGTACCGACGCGACCAGGACTGTCGCCGCCGCTGGCACGGGGCACAGTAATAAATTGCTCCCTCGCAAAAATCACCATTCAAACTGCCATATCCTGTTCGTTCCTTGCTTAAGAAACGAGTAGCAGGTTTGCGAAAGGTTGAGGGAGGGCAGTAGCTTTTATCCGAGACCTCGAGATATATGTCCGGTTTTGTGTGAGATTGCCTTTATTAAGCTTTGCTCAACCGCCTATACAATCTGCCGAGAAATCTTAATTTAAATTCAGTATTTGTAAATAACGTTCTTTCACTTTAACTAATATTTTCATTATGTCAAATTGTGTGCCATTTTAGCAGAAAAATATTTTTTGGTACATATGTGAATTCCTGATAAGCCTGAAAATCAACTATAAAAGGATTTTTGTAATTTCTGATGAATAAAACCGAAAAATCAAACGAAAAAAATAATTGAAACGGTTTACAATTATTTTTGTAATTTCTGATGAATAAAACCTAAAAATCAAATCAAGGAAATGATAGACAATTATTTTTGTAATAAAAGTATTTTTGTACTTTGTGAATAAAACCTAAAAATCAAATGTGGAAACTAATTGAATGCTGACAATTATATTTGTAATAAAAGTATTTTTGTAATTTCTGGTAAATAAAATCTAAAAATCAAATGAAGAAAATTGAAATGATTGACAATTATTTTTGTAATAAAAGAATTTTTGTAATTTCTGATGAATAAAATCTAAAAAACAAAGAAAGAAAATAATTGAAATGGTTTACAATTATTTTAATAAAAAAAGTATTTTTGTAATATCTGATGAATAAAATTTAAAAATCAAATGAAAAAAATAATTGAAATTGTTGACAATTGTTTTCAGTACAATTTCGTACAAAAAAAAATTTTCTAAATGTCAACAAATTTTTTACGATTTGAATTTTTTTTCAGTCCATGACAATTTCTAAGTGTCCACATTAATTTTTTTTGTCATTCTAAAATCATTTTATACCCAAAGATAACTTTTTACAAAAAAAATATATATTTCCAGTATTATAAAATCTTGTTTAGCAAGTGCTCATATTGTATCAAGGTCTAAAAATTTTTTTCTTTGTAAAGAAGTAAATGAAATGTACGCATATTAAAAAAATAATAAGCAAATAATTAAAATGAGATAAATAAATAAGCGGATGAATTTCACGTTTTAAGAATTCAAAGTGAGAGGGAAGATACTTTTTTATTAAAAGAGGAGTAGGAATCGTTGTTGTCGGAATGCAATATTTCGAAGGATTCATTTGGTGGAAACATTTCTGCACTGGGAAAAAATTCAATCAGACACAGAAGGTGAGAGAAAAGCGAGAGGAAAAGATTCTACATGAAGCACGAGGTGGGGGGAACAAGGAAAGAGAAGCTTTCTCAAAAAGAGACTAAGAAGCAAGAAGCGTTTTTTTAATTTAAATCTAAAAACAGAAATTGATAAAACTGTGTCTGAAAATCAGGAGAACAAAAACAAGTGTTGAAAAAAATGAAAGAAAAATGAAGAAAAAATAAAAAGGAAAAAATTAATTAACTATCGATTTTTGAACTTGATTTTTTATTAAATCCAAAATAATTTAAAGACCCGAGTAATCAAAAACCTCTCTGCATTATTAATTTCCAAAACAATACGGATATCAAAAAATTTTCCCTTTTCCGTTTTCTAAGACAGATTTCTCCTGGGGAAGACCTTTCATTTGCACTACTTCCTTTCCCGCAGAGGTCTCTATCCGGTGTAAAAATTCTAGTCGAATATCTAGCAGTGTGTCTTCTTTTTTTTGAACAAGGAATAAAGGGAAGCATCAAGAGGGAGGTTTGTTACAGCTTAAGAAGCGTTCACACAATGTTTTCAAGTACTCAGAAAGTGTGTCGAAAAAACAATACTCGAGTCCCTTCACCCCTGCAGAATATCGTCTTGATGAAAATGAGACTTTGAACCATGTTCTCCCAAGTCAAACAGAAAGGAAGACTGCTTCCCGTCGCCAGGACAATAACTTTTTTCTAGTCTCCAGGCGCCTCTTTTATTTCTTTCACACTATGTTTTCCTACACATGCAGCCTTTTCCTGATAGGAAATCTCGACTTTTCACAAATTTGCGACTCAACTCAGAGTGATCAAGACTTTGACCAAACAAAAGATAAAATGATTTTGTTTCGATTTTTTTAAAAAATCATAAATTTGCGACTCAACTCAGAGTGATCAAGACTTTGACCAAAAAAAAGATAAAATGATTTTGTTTCGATTTTTTTAAAAATTCATAACTTTGGTTAGAATTGCAGAGGAAGGTTCGCTAAAAGCTCAAACGATGCATTTTTTAAGCGTATAAAATTATTTTAAATAATATAAATGATAGACATAAACATTTGCAAAAAATTACAAATGTTTATAAACCACTGGTTTTTGGGATATTTTTGCGTTTTTCGAATGCTGATAACTTTAGATATAATAACATTAGAATGTTCGTCAATGGATCAAAAGAAGTATTTCAAAGCGTCTAGAAGTATTTGTAATTATATGGAAGCTCATATTAAAATTGAAAAAAATTACGAATTTAGATGATCCGCTTGCTTTTTGAATTATTTTCGTTATTTCCAAATAGTGAGAACTTTAGGAACAATTACAGTAGGACGTTCGCTAATGGGTCAAAAGAAGTATTTTTAAACCATTTATAATTATTTAAAGCAATATGGAATTTAACAGAAAAATTGTAAAAAATTACCAATTTTGAAAAGCCGCTGTTTTTTGGGAATATTTTCATTATTTTCAAATGCTAATAACTTTGAACAGAATCACAGTAAAGTGTTCGCTAATTCCTCAAAAGAAGCGTATTTAAAGCATCTAAAATTATTTAAAATCATATGGAAGCTAATCAGAAAATTGTAAAAAATTACAAATTTTTAATAGCCGCTGGATTTTTGAAGGATTTTCATTATTTTCAAATGTTGATAACTTTAAATAAAATCACAGTAGGATGTTCGCCTATGGCTCAAAAGAAGCATTTTTAAAGCACACAAAATTATTTAAAATCATATGAAATTTCATATGAAAATTGTAGAAAATTACAAATTTTTAATAGCCTCTGGTTGTTTGAAGTATTTTCGTTATTTTCAAATGCTGATAACTTTAAATAGAATCACAGTAGAATGTTCGCTAGCGAGTTAAAAGAAGCATTTTTAAACCATTTTTAATTATTTAAAATCAAACAAAAGCTCATATAAAAATTGTAGAAAATTACAAATTTTTAATAATCGCACGTCTTTTGAAGTACATTCCGTTTTTTCAAATGCCGTTATCTTTCGATAAAATTGAAAATAAAACACTTTGCGGGTCCAGATAATTGAAGAAAAGAAAATTTAATAAGATTTGGCTTGCAATGTATTATCAGAGATGGGAGAAATCAAGAGCAGTGCTTCAGGTTGCCGAACCAGATCGAGAGTGTCTTCCGAAGGGTTGTAGAACATTGCCACTAAAATATAAAGTGGCTTTCGGGGGTGGCATAGCAATGGGGTGCCTATCGCATACATTCACCCAGGGACACGCTCGTAGAGAGGGGAAGGGGAGCTATTGATCGACTGAGAGCCAGTCAACCCTCTCTTTTCCCTATGTACATACGTGCATGTACAGATCCCTTCAAACTGTACTCATTCCCTCACAAAATCGTCATAATTTGAGTAAGTATGTGCATGCAATTAAATCCGAAACTCTCTCACCCACTCGTATCAAATTTAATAAAAACTGAAATCAATACTTCCAACTCCACACCATTCTATTTGCCTTTAGATGAGGTATTTTTCGCTAATCCTTTTGTCAAGGACGTTCTTGAATCGGATTTTTGCTTTCTGATTGGCTGGGCATTATCGAGTATTAAAGAATAAATTTTGTTGAATATTATTATTAAATTTTGGTAATGTTAAGAAAGAACAATGTGTAGAAAAATTAATTTTATAATTTGAGATCATTCTGGGAGTTTTTTTGCTGTATTTGTGACTACGTCTCTGTCGTAGCTCCTCTTTTCTTAAAAATCCGCCTTTATGGTGACTCTGCCTCTTTTAGAACCACGCCTCTAATGATACTCCTTTCTTGTTACTCCGCCTCTTTTAAGACCACACTTCTTAAGACTCCGCCTTCTTTGAGACTGCCGTTTCTAGAGACCTCGTCTTTCATGAAGCTCCTCCTCTCGTGGCCACGCCTCCCCTAACCACGCCTCTTAGGATTCCGCCCATAGTGAAGTTCCGCCGCCACTGCTCCCTCTTTTTTAAAATGCACTTCTTGTAGAACGCCCCTCTTCTGGAGTTTACAAATCTCTGTAAACTCCGCCGCTATTATGGCTCCGCCCCTATTATGGATTCGCTCATATTGTGGCTCCGCCTCTAGTGAGGCCACGCCTCTTAAAACCCCACCCCTTTTAATTCTCCTATTTTCAGTCTCCGCCACTCTTGAGAATCCGCCTCTCTTATAACTCCGCCCCTCTAGTGACTCCGCCCCTTTTAAGACCTGCCTCTTTTAAGATCCCGCCTCTTCTGAGATTTTTATTTTTAAAATCTTTTCACACTTGTTGAAAAGAGTAGAATTTTTGTTTTGAATAAATTCCTGCTTGAGGAAGAACAAAAGATAATTTTGAAGATAAATAATCAATCGAATTAAACAATGATGTTGCTGGTTAACAGCTTATTTAGAAGCAAAGTAGATTACGGAAGATTTGGCTTGTTGAAAGTAAAAACACAAACACATGGTGAAACAGAAGCCAAGCAGTGAAAATAGCACAAGTCGGTCGCATCCGTAACGACCTTCCTTCAGGCGTATCTACAACGAGTAACAGCAAATACAAGTACAACACCAAGTCCATTCAATCTAATACTTCTAGAAGAGGAGGTTTAGCAACAACCATTTGAACCCACACAAGCAAAGGACGAGACACAGACATGGTTAGGGGCAGTTTAATATCGGATAATTGAATCCGAGACCCCTTCCCTCGTTCCTGCGTCTACGATAGCGAGGAGAGAGAGAGAGACCGCGATAGAGAACAAGATAGAGACAGAGAGCAAGAGAGAAGTTGGAAAGTGGACATAGAGAACACTGGCCCTTATTGCGACTCCGTTAAATAAGAGAAATGAAGAGAGAATGAAACGCGCAAACAAGTCGTTCTCTAATTTCTTTACAGATTTGCTATCCTTTCTTATTTCACAAAAAAATAATCTCCACAATATTGAAATATTATCACAACAGTTAATAAAATAAAAAAAGTTTCTCGTAAATCGAAATCACCGATTCGTGATGATTAAAAAGCAATATCCACATGTCTGTCCTTTTGGTGGAAAAATCATTCCATGTTCGTTTAATTATTATTAGTATTTTTCCAGGTGCTTTATATCGGGGCAATATTCCGCCAAAGAGAAATCTCATATAATTGGTCATGGACAATGAGTGCTGAAAAGGTGTGCAGATAATTTTACTGAAATTTTATTGAATGCCTCAAAGTGTAATTGAAAATTTGGTGAAACGTTAAATATTCTTTTTATGGGAATAAAAATGTCCTTGCAAAAGGATGTGAGATGATTTTCTTCAAACACGCACAGACACCTTATCCTTTGTCTTTTGATGTTGAGCAAAGCAGTTGATTGTTGCTGGAAATCGCTGGTGCAATTGCTCGTTAGGAGTGCTTAAAGCTATGCGTTGCGGCTCTCGCCCAGGTTGTTGATAATTAAATTGCCCCGCGGAGCACACAGTGACTAAACAGTCATTATAACGACTAGTTCATAATTGCGAGAACTGGTAACAAACACACCGGCAGATAATCGGCGTTCAGTTTTCCTCTGTCAATCTACCCACATTCGCATCCAGCCAACAGAGCGTTAAATTTAAACGAAGATCCGAAGAAACATATTTTCAAGCCTATTTCCTTTCCAGGGGATGAATAAATCACAGGAGGAAAAATCTAATTAGTCTTGTTCACGTAGAGAACCCGCTGAACCTACACATCAAACACAAAAGAATTCTTGTAATTTCTGATGAATAATATTTCTTCACCAAAAATAAAATACTTTATGCTTAGTATGAAGATCGAAAAAAGAAACAAAAATTTTAATCAATTTTACAATTAGTGAAGTCCACACGTTTTGAGCTCTTCCCCTTATGCGGAACTTTCTTCAAAACCATCCCATACAACACTTTTCGAAAATAATTAAAATTTTTGAAAAATATGGATTTTTTTGTTTTTTGCAAATTTTATAGCGTTCCTGAAATTTTTTTGGTATTTTCTTTTGTATATTCGATTCGGATTAAAAAAACACGAATTTTAAAGTATCTTCCAAACACTACACTTGTCAGGAACAGTTAAAATTTTAGAAAAATATGGATTTTTTGCAGTTTTTTGCAAATTTTATGCTGTTCCTGAAATTTTTTTTGAATTTTCTTTTTTTTATTCGATTCGGATTAAAAAAACACGAATTTTAAAGTATCTACCAAACACTACACTTGTCAGAAACAATTAAAATGTTTGAAAATTATGGATTTTTTTGAAGTTTTTTGCAAATTTTATGGTGTTCCTGAAATTTTTTTTGTAATTTCTTTTTTTTATTCCATTCGGATTAAAAAAACACGAAATTTAAAGTATCTACCAAACACTACACTCGTCAGGAACAATTAAAATTTTTGAAAATTATGGATTTTTTTGAAGTTTTTTGCAAATTTTATGCTGTTCCTGAAATTTTTTTGGCATTTTCTTTTTTTTATTCGATTCGGATTAAAAGATCACGGATTTTAAAGTATCTCCCAAACACTACACTTGTCAGGAACAATAAAATTTTTTGAAAAATATGGATTTTTTGCAGTTTTTTTCAAATTTTATGGTGTTCCTGAAATTTTTTTTATATTTTCATTTTTTTCTTTGATTCGGAATAAAAGAGTTCGTATTTCAATGTACATTCCAAACACTACATTTTCAAGGAACCCTTAAAAATTTCAAAAAATTTGAATTTTTTGTAGTTTTTTGTAAATTTTATGGTGTTCCTGAAGATTTGTTAGCATTTTCTTTTTTTATTTGAGTTGGATTAAAAAAACACGAATTTTAAAGTATCTCCCAAACACTGCACTTGTCAGAAACAATTAAAATTTTTGAAAAATATGGATTTTTTGCAGTTTTCTTCAAATATTATGGTGTTCCTGAAATTTTTTTTGTATTTTCATTTTTTTATTCGATTCGGAATAAAAGATCTCGTATTTCAAATTACATTCCAAACCCTACACTTTCCAAAAAACCTTATAAATTTCAAAAAATATGAATTTTTTTTAGTTTTTTGCAAATTTTATGGTGTTCCCGAAATCTTGTTGGCATTTTATTTTTTTTATTTGATTTGGATTAAAAAAACACGAATTTTAAAGTATCTTCCAAACACTACACTTTCCTGGAACCATTTGAATTTTTGAAAAATATGGATCTTTTGCACATTTTGTCAAATTTCAAGGTGGTTCTGAAATTTTTTTGAGCTATTCCTTTTCTTGTTGTATTCGTTATAAAAGGGCACTAATTTTAAAGCACATTTTAAACAGTACAGTTTTCATAGACTATTTAAATTTTAGAAAAATATATATTTTATTCACGTTTTTTTAATTTCTAGGCGTTCTGAAATTTTTTTTACATTTTTTACTTGCTGTAAAACAACAAAGGATGAAATGTAAGGGGCATAGTAAACACTGCAAATTTCTGCATTAATTAGATTTTTTTTTAATTATAAGTTTCACTTTTTTGCCAATTCGGATGTGTTTCTAAAATTATTTTGCATTCTGCTTTTTACATTTGAATTGGCACAAAAAGTCCAAGAAATTTGAAGAACCTATTAAAGAGTACTACTTTCAGATCTTTCAAAAAACACTTCTACTCAGATCCGCGCATTAAGTAATTTTCTAATAATCTCAAACGTACTCTAACAACAATAAAAAAATCTTGTCCTAGATATTCCAAGGAAAATACTTTGAAATCCCCCTTAACTTAAATTCACTCTATCGGTCTAAATGTGAGTATCTTGGTTGACTTTCACTGAAGGAGACGCTAAAAGGTTCCGAGGTGTATCGTCGAGATTTTGCTTTTAGCACATTCACGATAAAACGCGTCTTGCGCTGTCACCACCACCACCATTGCCCTCTCTTTCCTCCCGTTTCCGGAGCAGCAACACCTTCTCTAGAAGACGACGTTAATGCCAATGAACGTCGTTTCCTATAACAAATGCGGCATGTTACACGATTTGCCCCCTAAACCCTTTCCCAAACTACGAACTCCCAAACCAATTGTTTTACTTTTAGATTCAACAGTTCAAACCTAATAGTCCAAATTGAAATGTAATCTCAACTAGATTCTTTATTTTTTTCAAGGACCATTACTCAAAACTTCCCCTTTTACTATCTCCATTTAAAGCCGCTTTTTTACCAGTCCAATTTAGGCACCCTCAATTTTTAAAATACCATGTGTTTAGAGCTTAAACTGTCTGATAAATTAGAGTCAATAGGGTTCGTTAAACCGACACATCTTCTTTAATCGAATATTGGTTCATGTTCTTATAGAATTACACTTGCTTGGGTGGTGTAAGAATGAAGCAGCCCCAGACGAGAAACTGCGCCCGTAAAACGCGTCGGCGTCGCGAGGGTTGTTTCCGAGGGGCGAGCAAAGGAGGGGGTTGTAAAATCCACAAATCACCGAATAAACCAGAACAATGAAGCTGTGTGGTGCCAAAGAGTCAGGGGGGAAGGGGGCTTTTGAGGCCAACAGAGGATCCTAGGTTAGGGACGGGTCGCTGTTTGAGAGGGTTTGAGGACCACTACACAACGAAACGCGTACTCCCTGACGATAAATTTGTCCATAGAGTCAATAACAGGGACTGTTTCTGTGATTTAATGATACCTGCTCTACCAGCTTGGGCCAGTATATTTGCCTGTTTTCACTTTTCATCTCTGCACTCTTCCCATTCCATGACCAGAGATGGATGTTTTTATTGAAGATCAAAAAATTGTAGGGGAAGTGTTATTTTAGACTAATTTTTTGAAATATGAACTTTCAAAGTGTAGATTGTAAGGAAAGAGAAAAATAAATTGGTACTAATTGTCACTAGTAAGTTTATCACTTCGTAATAAGTCTAAGTTTAATTTCATTATCTTATTTTTCATTTTAGACTCCACCTACTGTCCTCCGGCTCTTTCTTTAAACTCCTCCTACTTTGTTCCGCCTTTCTCCTACTTGGATCCACCTTCTTATAGACTTTTACTTTGCTCCACCCTCTTATAGACTTTTACTTTGCTCCACCTTCTTCTAGACCCCTCCTACTTGGATCCACTGTTTTCTAGACTCCTCCTACATGGATCCACCCTCATTTAGACTCCTCCTACTTGTTTCCACCCTCTTTTGACTCCTACTTAGCCCCGCCTTAATATAGATTCCTCCTACTTGGAACCACCCTTTTTTAGACTCCTCCTACTTTGCTTAACCCTCTTTTGACTCCTCCTACTTAAATCTACCCTTTTCTAGACTCCTTTTACTTAGCCTAGCCTTAATATAGATTCCTCCTACTTGGAACCACCCTTTTCTAGACTCCTCCTACTTTGATTCACCCTCTTTTGACTCCTACTTAAATCCACCCTTTTCTAGACTCCTCCTACTTAGCCCAGTCTTAATATAGACTCCTCCTACTTGTTTCAACCCTCTTACAGACTTCTCCTTTGCTCCGCCTTAATATAGACTCCTCCTACTTGGATCCACCCTTTTTTAGACTCCTCCTACTTAGCCCCGCCTTAATATAGACCCTCCTACTTGGCTCTACCTTCTTTTCGACTCCTAATTTGCTTCACCTTTTGCTAAACTTCCCCTACTTTGCTCCGCCTACTTTGAGACCCCGCCTATATTGGCCTGCCTTCTTTTTAACTCCGCCTGCATCGCTCAGTCTACATTTTTCCACCCACATCTCTCTTCTTAATGTACTTTGTAGCTTTCAAGTTGGCACGTACATTCCTAGTCGTCACCTTCGTTGCCCCGCCCCTTGTCAGACTCCGCCCCTATTTCTGCACGCCCACTTTCTTCCGCTGTTACTAAAACTCCGCCTCCTTGAAATTGGCTAACAAAACACCAAAAATTATTAATTTCCGTAACTCGTATCCTAATTGTAATAAAATAACCGGTTTAAAATATTCAAAAGCTGTTTTAAAAGAGTAGAGGGTTTAAAATCTTGTAAAAAAAGTACTTTAAGTGAGGTGTCAGAAAATTTGTGATATCTGGTTACATCCTCTTGATATCGGTATTTAATTAACAAGGAGATTTGATCTTGTCCTGCGACGTGTTTTAATTGCCATATCTCTCTAGTAGATGTGATTGTATTGGAGACTAATTATCTTGAGGAAGCTCGAGAACTGGTTCTGGTCCAGAATCTAACCGAAGACCGGAAGGGCCTGGGCATCGTCGATGTCCTTTATCAAACATTGAACGCAACTCGAACTAGACAACTCTGAGCATTGCTGGTGTTTGGGTCTTATCTGTAAGATAAGAACCTGCCAACCCTTATGAATGCTTCCATTATATCCACGCGGTATCGTCGATCCCTTCCTCTCTCTATGCAATTCCCTGATAACCAGCAAATTAATGTGTATCGACTACTCTAGAAGATTTTTTTAAAATCAGGAATTCTAATTAGTTTTGGATTAATATTATTAATTGGACCAGAATTTATCAACTGTCCTTTTTTAATTTTATTTCAGATTTTACAACGAAATTGGTACAAGAAAATTGATAGAAATAAAAATATTTTTCAAAATTAGGAAATTATTTTTATATATTCTGCTTGAAGGGATCAAGTTGAAGAATAATGCACCAACTTTCCCTTTTTGTTTGTAGTTATTTTTCTGAGCAAATGTACATTGGAAGGCTCGCATTTCACGAATAGTCGATCGCTATTAAACGAAGAGTAGAGAGAGAAGAAGTATAAAAAGAGAGCTTGCAGCATGCCGGCACTTAGGCTTGGCTTTTAATCTTGGAGCCTCGAGAAGAGCTCTAATTAGAGCCAGCTTTGGCTCTAGCTCGCGAGCTACTTCGTGGCAGCAGTTAGAAGATGGTGGCAGAGACGTAGGAGGAGGGAGGGTGAAGGTATGTTTAGTTTTTAGTCAGAGAGCAGTTACACGCCGTGGTAATTAAAATCTTGATTAATGCACGTGTCCATCAGTACTCCTCTAATGAACTTTCACGTCGCCACTTTCCAAAGACAAACTAGTAAAGCATGCGCGCGATCGAACTCACACAAAACCGTGATCGGCAGATCTTAATCGTCTCAATGAGCGCTAAAGAGAAAAGAAAAAAATCCACCTAGTAAGTAGATTAAAACTTCTTTAATATCGGACACGAGATTAATTGTCGAGATATACATCGGGACGCAAGTTATTGGCACATAATGGCACTCTGATTAAATTCTTCCTCTTCATTTAGAATCCACCTTTCAAAATTACTTTGAAATCACCCATTCCTCTTGAGCAAGACTTTGCTTGAGTTAACATCTAAGCGTCTAGATAATGCAAAGACTAACCACCTTTTCGTGCAAAGTACAAACAAAATCAAGGAGAGAGCCCGAGCTTTCCTAAAACCCGCCTTAGAATGATAATTGATTCAATTTGGGGATGAATCCACCTCTAACGAACGCGCTCCAGCGACTGCCTTGAAAGGCTAAGGAACCGTAAAAGCGTCGTGAAGTCTACTCAGAGACGTTACCTCTATGTACGAACTCTAGGAATTACGAGAAATGTAATTGCATGAATTAATTATTGCCTTTTGGATTTAGAAATGACAGATATAGATGAATTATTGAAATGAGGAACCTTTCATTTTAAAGTAGACAGAAATTCGGTTCGTCATTGTAGAATGACGTTTTTTGTCTTCATGTTGAAGAAAATTTGAAAATTATAATTTTTTTAGTGTGCTTTAGGCTCAGCCCACTTTTGAACCACGCCCACTTGGCACGCCTACGCTTCACCGCCTACTTTTAAGCCACGCCTATTTGCCCGATCCATTCTCTGCACTCCTAGGTGTTCTGACCGCTTCTAAGCCACTCTTTCAAGTCACTGGCGATTTTTAGGACACGCCTACTTGTTAACAGAACATTTTAAGCCACTCTTACATGTCACCGCCCATTTTTCGACCCCTCCTTCTTGTCTCTGCCCACTTACAAGCCCTCCTTCAAGTCCCTGCCCACTTTTAGGACACGCCTACTTCTCAACGCAAACTTTTAAGCCACTCCTACATGTTATTGACCGTTTTTAGACTCCTCCTTCTTGAGTCTGCCCTCAAGGGCTTCTTGAGTCTTATAAGGCCCTCCTACGTGTTTCGCTTACTTTTAAACCACTCCATAAGGTCACCGCCCATTTTCAGACCACACCTATTTATCACTGACCACTTTTTAGACACTCTTACGTGGATTACCCACTTTGGAAACCCGCCTACTGCCCACTTTCAAGCAACACCTACTTGCCACTTGCTTTGAAGACACTCCAACATGTCACCGCCCTTTTTTAATCCCCTCCTACTTTTCTCCGCCCACTGTAAAGCCACTCCTACCTGTCACCACCTACTCTTAAGACACGCCTGTATGTCAACGTCCACTTTTAAGCCACGCCTACTTGTCGCGACCCGATTTTAAGCCACACCTACTCGTCATTACCTACTTTTTAATTTATGTAAAAAAATGTTTCAAAGTACAATTAAAAATACTTCCAAGCGTGTGTTATAAAAAATTATAAGCAAGTACCTTTAAGGACCGTATTTATTATTTCGAACTTACCCATAATTTCAACAAGATCATTATCCTCAATTGGCATAAATTATTTTCCTGTAAAAGTATCAGTTACCAAATAAGTCACACACGAAATGCAACAAACAACCTTAAATCTACGTCAAGAAAGAGCAGTAAATCACAGTCTTGGGTCTGTGAAATATATTTCGAAATGTTTTATTTATATTTTTAAAAATAGAATTGTGGCTAGTGTGGTTGACTCAAGTTTTGAAAGGAGAGACGTAATGGGTCTACACCTGCAACAACAATGGACCAATTATGCTTCACGGTCGGCGTTTCTGCGATAAAACGTCACCTAGCGAGGGGTCGATTCGTATCGGGCAGCAAGAAGCAGATATACGTACGCACCATACGTAGGTGCGTATAATGGGCCAAGAGAGACCAAGGAAGACCGATCTCGATCGTTACGGCAAAGCCGCATAACATCGCTAAGTAGCACCATTAAACCTTTCAGGCGCGACTCCACGCGTTGCCCGCGACCTGTCCAAAGCCACTTTGCATAGACTGAATTCCTCTTGGTGCACCATAGACGACCGCAAAGAGATAAACGCCTGCTAATGCATTCGTCGTTAAAGACCTAACCTTCAACAATACAAATTACGATTTAGAGAGTAGTAAAATTGCATCATAAAATCAAATTGTCTTCAGCTCTTTTGTTCAGAAACCATAGTCTTGCTTTTTCTAATCTCTAGCTTCCCTTTTGGTACTTTTAGCATCTAGAAGGATTTCTTTTGTTGAAGTGAGAGTTATTTTCAGTTCTTTTTATAGATTAGGGACTTTATTTTACATAAAAAATGGTCAGAGCGTTCCGCCGATTTTGTTTTGAACACACTGTCCAGCCCATTATATATCGACCACTTTGTTTCGCCCACTTTTCTCCGTAAACTTTGTTCCGCTTCTCTTTTGTCCCTCCTCTTTTTGTAAACTATCCACTTTTCTTTGTCCCGTATTAAAATATACTTCTTTTACCACGCCCCTTTTTAGGGACCGCCCACTTTATTCCGCCCTTCTTAGACTACACTTCTTCTTTCGCTTTGACACTCAACCTATTTTATTCTTTTTGGACTTAGGCTCCACCCTCTTTACTAACGTTTCTTAGTAAACCCCGCCCTTCTAAGGCTCCTTTACCACGCCATTTGTTAAACACCGCCCACTATGCTACGCCCACTATACCCCGTCCACTATGCTCCGCCTATTTTAGACTCCGGAGATAAATATAAATTTGGAAGAAGGCGAAGTCAAGTAGTGGGAGTCTAAGTAAGGGTGGGGTAAGTAGTCTCAAAGAGGACGGAGCCAAGTAGGAGGAGTCTAATTAAGGGCAGGGACAATTAGGAGGAGTCTAACAGTGCGTGGGGTCAAGTAGGCGGAGTCTAAAAGAGGGCGAAGCTAAGTAGGAGTTTATTTGTAGGTGATGTCAAATAGGCGGATTCTAAATGTGGGTGGAAGAAAGTAGGCGGGGTCTAACTATGGGTGGGAGAAAGTAGGCGGGGTCTAAAAGAGGGTGGAGCCAAATAGGCGGAGTTCATAAGTAGACGGAGCAACGTAGAAGCTCAGAAGAAGCTGAAGGCAAGTAGGAGGCGTCTAATTAAGGGTGGGGTCAAGTAGGCGGAGCCTAAAAGGAGGTGGATCCAAGTAGGAGGAGTTAAGACTGTTTAGCTTACTTCATTTAATGAATAACTTTCTTTTTCGAGTATTCAGATTCCTCCTACTTTGCATTATTTTTCTATTACACCTACAAGCATAAAAGTTTCTTCTCTAAATTACATAATTTATGCCCCTCCCACCTATTTAATAATTTTATTGAATAATCACTTTATAAATAAAAATTACTTTCTCCCAAAAATTCTCCCAATCTTTAAATCCGAGGGATGTGAAAAGGGAGAAGGGTCAAGCGATTCAAATTCATGGATATCATGCGAACTTTCGAATTTCCCCTGCAATTTCCCCTATAGGTATATTTCTCGAAACGGGTGTTACACACCGGAAGTGTTCAGTGCGACGCGACGGAAATCGCAACGAAAATTGGTTGTGAGCTAGAACTCGCACGTTCATTGGTATTGTTGATAATGGAGTCGTAATTCGTCTTCTCAATTTATTTGAAAGAACTCAATCATCTTTCTATTTCTCTCTCGTTTCACAAACATCACTTCCAATTGATTTTAGTGCCCTTTGTCCATGCCAATAGGGAGTTCTGAAGGCACGTGTATAAAACTGCGTCATCCCTATTCTGAAAATCCGATAAACCGCAAAAGGCTATTTGTTAGGGTAAAAAATCGCTTCCTCCTCGTCCACATAAACGCGTCCAGGCTCGATGAATCGTATCGCGCTGATGCGATACGTCAAAACAGAAATGGCGTGAATTCAATATCCCGATTCGGAAATACATCGGGTGCAGCTCACTCTCGGAATGTCATGACTATTTCAAAAGCAGGTTTAGATTCATTGGCAATGATCCTATCCGAATAGGTCATTTTTGGAAATGGCTTCTAGGATGTAAAAATAGTTTTAAAAGATTTTTTGAAATCCCTATTCTGGTGGAATTTGATTACAATTGTTTGGCTCTAAAAGAGTAATCACAATCCATTTCTTTAACCTTCGACAGAAATCAACAATTTACCGGAACGTGTTCTTCGGGTTCAGTACTGTATACAAGAATATCAAGAACCAAGATTTACAGATCCACTCTGGTGGCGAAGATCTCGATCTGAAAGTCCGTGCCAGCAAATGATCGATCGCTACTCGGACCAGCTCTCGATCAGACATCTCGACCATTCTCTGCCTAGTGACATGACGATGGTCTGACAGGGCCAGAGGTCATTAAATAAATCGTCATTCCCAAGAATACAAAGATAGAAACCTCAAGTTGCCAGGTTATAAATATCTGGATGATACCATTTCAGATCGCAATTAATCACCGTTATAAAATAAGTTCTTCGTTTCTTGATTTTTCTTCTTTTTGTTCTTTGAACATTCTTAAGGTTGTTGAAGGCTGCATAAAAAGCCAGGGTATCCATGACTGGGAAATAAAAAATATCTTAGTCTCGAAATTCATGCTGAAAAAAGTATTCAAAATGTTTTCAAATCAGATTTACGGTTGTATTCCGTTTTCTTCGAGGTTCAAACTATTTAATACACTTCCTACATGGCTCCGCCCATAGTTATACCCCTCCTACTTAGCTCCGCCCACTTTTGAACTCCTATTTGGCCCAACCATTTTTAGAATCCGCCTACTTGACTCCATCTAAAAATAAACTCCTACTCTGCTCCACACTTTTTTAGACCCCGCCTACTTTCTCCCACTCATAGTTAGACCCCGCCTACTTTCTTCCACCCATAGTTAGACCCCGCCTACTTTCTTCCACCCATAGTTAGACACCGCCTACTTTCTTCCATCCACAGTTAGACACCGGCTATTTGAACCTGCCCTTAATTAGACTCCTCCTAATTGGCTCCGTCCTCTTTGAGACTCTGCCTACTTGACCGCTTCCTTACTTAGACTCCTCCTATTTATACCTGCTTTTAATTAGACTCCTCCTACTTGGCTCCGTTCTCTTTGAGACTCCGCCTACTTGCTTAGAGTCTTACTTAGAGTCCCACCACTTGGCTTCACCTTCTTCCAAACTTTTATTTATTTCCACCTACTTCGAAATTCATTCTACTTGGACCCTACTTTTTTAGACTTCGCCTGTTTGAATCCACCCTTAATTAAACGCCTTCTGTTTGTCTTCAGCTTCTTCTGAACTTCTATGTAGCTCCGCCTACTTATAAGCTCCACTTACTTATAAACTCCGCCTACTTATAAACTCCGCCTAC
This sequence comes from Ganaspis sp. Gsp50, assembly GCA_011057455.1. Lineage (NCBI taxonomy): Eukaryota > Metazoa > Arthropoda > Insecta > Hymenoptera > Figitidae > Ganaspis > Ganaspis sp. Gsp50. The sequence continues at coordinate 38,466 of WNHD01000135.1, read as the reverse complement.
TTATAAACACCGCCTATTTATAAACTCCGCCTACTTATAAACTCCGACTACTTGGCGCCACCATATTTTAGAGTCCGCCTATTTGACTCCGCCCATAGCTAGACTCCGCCCTTTTGTCCCTATCCTTAATTAGACACCTCCTACTTATCACTGCCTTATTTTTAACTCCTCCTACTTAACTCTATCATCTTTTAACATCCTCCTTCATAGCTCCACCTCCTTTTAGATCCTCATACTTAACTCCTTCTTCATCTAAACTTCTAATTTTGCCCGTCTTCTTTTATTTTTCTTCTACTTAGCTCCACCCTTTTTGAGACTTCTCTCACTTGGTTTCTCATTCTTCTTGACCTTTCCTTTATTATCACACTTTGTTTTTTTTAATTTCAACCAACTGAAAATGCTTTTAAATCCAAACTTATAATTCCCAGACTTCTTCCAACGACTATTCGTTATTAAAAAACATTTTTTCGAAGCTGATATTAAATAATTATCAATCCTATTTTCGCAAATGAAGGTTTTATTATTGTTACTTGAATTTAGCGCCGGGATCACGAATCGATCGAGAAGAAAAGATGTGGGCGGAGAAACACGATTGGCTTCGATTGTAAATTGTGTATGAATGCACTTTCGTTTGTGTAATAGTGTTGGGAAAAGAGGCATCTTCTCTTTCTTCGCCCACGTGTTGTAGAACATCGTTCGTTGATAGGGGATACGTGTAACGTGCTCACATACACTCTCCCACGACCCGAGATTGTTATATATTTCTATCAGTGAGAGCAATAAACTGTATTGACACACAACATCCTAAATCAAAATTTAATACCAAGCATCTAACGGAAGTAAGTAATTCCATTATTTAACATCCTCAGCAAATTAATTTATTTAATGCCGTCTGTTTAATTCATTTAATGCACTCAATTTTATCAGTCCCTTGATTAAAATTTTCGAGAACGCCAGAGATAGGAAGCAACGTCAATTGTAGTTCACGTCACGTTTTTGAAAAATTCATTTTAAACTATAAATATTCAATGACTCCGACCTGTTTAATTCCCCGAATTGAAATATGTCGAATAGCTGATACTTTAATTAAAATCCCGTTCGTTTGAACTTTAATTTCACGCAACAAATAAAAAATTGGCTTTTCATTATTGCCAGACAAATTCGTATCAATATACGATCGAAATCGTGGGTGTTGGGTGAATTTTATTTAAATGGAAGTTTTGCGTACTATTGCGGACCAAACGTGGATTAAGTGGTCAGGATAATAGCGATATAAGTCGCAGAGTCCGATAGGGGATAATGGAATAACCGTGCTTCCCTTTTTCCCCTTTTTTTTATAACGATTATCCACACCAAGCACAATTTAATAAAATGAAAAATCACTCTTTGCTTATTGCTTTTGTAACTGTTCATAACACGAATTTATATAAACAATTTTTTTTCTTTTACAGGCCTCGACGTCTTTTTACTGCCAATAACTTCAGCTGGGTAAGTTTCTTTTCAAGCGAAAATTCGCAATAAACTATTTTCAACGAATTTTAAATATTTAAAAAAAAATTGTATATTAAATTTAAATTAAACATGGTTAAAATGAGGATTAAAAAGGGTTATTAAATGGTTAATTTTTAAACTTCTTTGAAATATGGATTATCGCTTTGAAACAAAATTCAAAACTAATCGATTTCTCTATTTGGGTTGAGATATATGTAGAACTGAAAACAATTAGAAACAAGTCAGTGTATTTCCCCCGAGTAGTGGAGCGCCACCCCACAACGTGAGCTCTGGAATTGGGGATAGGATGGAAAAGGGGTTGGGGGTGGTTTGAAACGAAGGGAGTGATACACCTCACTAATGGAAAGAGCCACCAGTACATAGATTCATACTACCCAAGTTTCTATCGATCGATTTATCAATAGAAGGATGGATGCTGTTGGTTTACAGCTGCGGTTAATTACCTTTAATATCGTCGATTATGTGTTTGCTAGACACACATCTGTCAATCAAATCCCAAGAAACTATGATACTAATTGCTCTGTTTTATTTGCCTATTATTAATAGCACTAAATAATTTTTTTGTGTGCAAAAATTCGACTTTTTCTCCAAATTTATTATTACTGTATTAATCAGCAAACATTTAGATCTGTACTTATAAAATTGTAGTTATAAATCTGTTGTAAACCACATGAAATGCAAAACTCCGCCCGCAAAAGAAAAAGCCACGCCTACAATTGTAAAGATCCGCTCTATACTCCACCTACAAAGGGGTGGGGACAATTATAAGCGACGCCTACATTTAGTTCCGCCCTATTTTTAGAACTCCTCCTACAAAGAGGAGGTGTGGATTATATGCCACGCCTACACGTACAAAGATCCGCTCATTTTTTCAAACTTCGCCTACAAAGAGGAGGAGCGAATAATAAACCACGATTTTACTTTTAAAGTTCCGTTCATTTTTTGAGCTCAACCTACAAAGAGAATGGATAAACTCCCCACCCATTTTTCTATGTTCTTTTTTACTTTTCCAAGCTCCACCCAATTGCAAAAACTCCGCCTACAACGAGAAGAGGTCATTTATAAACCACGTCTACGTTTAGAAAGATCCGCCCACTTTTAAAACTCGAACCACAAAGAGAGGATATAAAAACTTCCCGCCCAATTCGCTATGTCCTTTTTCTACTTTTCCAAGCTCCACCCAATTGCAAAATCTCAGCCTATAAAGGGGAGGGGACAATTTTAAAGGACGCCTACATTTGTAAAGATCCGCCCTATTTTTAGAACTCCGCCTACAAATGGGAGGGGCCACTTTTAAGTCACACCCATATTCAGAAGTATCCTCCCTATTTTTAGAAGTCCGCCTATAAATGGGAGGGGCCATTTATAAGTCACGTCTACATTCAGAAGTATCCTCCCTATTTGTAGAAGTTCACCTACAAAGGGGAAAGGCTATTTATAAGTCCCGCCTACATTTATAAAGATCCGCCCAATTTATTAAACTCCACCTACAAAGAGGAGTGGTAAAAACTTCCCGCCCACTTTTCTATGCCCTTTTTCAAACCACTATGCAATTAACAAAAAATGAAATATTTTTGAATGTAGTAATATTCTTTTCTGGGTCAGCTGGCTTTTGGATATCCAATTCTTATAAAGATTTGTTGTGTGAAAGAAGCAAGCTTTAAAATGGCGAGCAGATGGAATTGGACGGATGGTCCATTCGATTCGCAATATCCAAAACGATGTTTCGCTTGCACTTAGGAAGTTACTTTTAGTTTGCTGTCTACCCTATGGTGTTGGTTACAGCGGAAATAATGTTGGTGCACTTTGAATGCGGGTGGTTGAGGGTCGAAGGGTGAAACGAGGCATGGGTATCAGGCGCGCGTGCGACAGTAAGAGAGCAATAGAGATGGAAAAAGAGAGAATGAGAGGACAATGAAAGGGTGGAGAAGAAGGAGGGTGAGTGGGCCAGAATGGGGCGAGAATATTGGTTGACTTGTTATACCGAGAGTGGAGGAGGCAGAGACCCAGCGAATATTAAATATATTATTACATTCATTCTCATTTCCCTTTAAGCTGCTGAGCTCGCTTCGTTCTAGCGAGACCTTTGAACAATATACTTATCCAAACAAGAGTCTTGCCGGTGAGGAGCAAAAAATTTTATATCTAAAAACAAGTCTCCCTTTTGTCAGGAGAAAAAGATTAGCAGAATTTTAACATTTTTATAAGGAGCAGAAAGGGATAAAATGAGTTATGCAAGAGTCCGGATGAATTTGACGAGCAAACATGCTGATGTTGCGGTGCGAATAAACCGATCGTAAACCCAAGTTTGTTGATACGTGCAGAGTTGGTAGTTGCCCCTTTTTCGTTGGTGCAAACAGGCGGGATTTTTTTTTTAATGTGACACGATACATTATAAAGACGTACCTTATCATCAGCAAGGGAGAAAAAATTCTTTTACGATCGCCTCGCTGGGTCACGTATCTTCGTATGCTTTTTTACAATATAATGTATACCTTGTTAGCGAGCAAGTACACGCTCTTGTACCTAAATGCGTACGCAGGACATCTCATCCTCGACGGAAGAGGAACTTCTATGAGCAGTTTAATGTCTCTACTCGCAGTTTTTTATTAGCCGGGCGATGCTATGAATAAAATTCGCAGAAAAGGGACGTGAGGAAAGCCAAGAGCAAGAGACATTCGTAAGAGGATCATCCAACTCGTCAAAAACTTTTTTATTCTCTGTTCGAAAAGTATTTTAAAAATCTTTTTATTCTCTGTTCGAAAAGTATTTTAAAAATCTTTTTATTCTCTGTTTGAAAAGTATTTTAAAAATCTTTTTATTCTCTGCTCGAAAAGTATTTTTAAAATCTTTTTATTCCCTGTTCGAAAAGTATTTTAAATTTTTTTTTATTTTTTGTCAGAAAGGTATTTAATTTTTTTTGTTCGGAGAGTATTTTAAAAAATTTTCTGCAAAGGGAAAGGGTTTTTTAAATCAAGAGAAAATGGTTAACTGGGTATTTTTAAAAATAAAGTTTTTGCATTACTGGGCCATAGTCAGAAATTCATAAGATTCAATATGTTTCCCGAGCGACCGCCTGAAGAAGGGGAGATGACGAGTTTTGTGGTTTACATCAAATACGTGCCTTCTCAGTCGCGGGATCTTTACTTTTACACGCTCCTTCCTCTGCATGTTTACTCGCGATATATGAACTAATATCACGGGGCACGTGATCTAGCCCCTGCTTTCAACTTCCTCTCATATTTTTCCATCCCCCTTCCGCTAAAACTACAACTCTTTAAGGCATGCTTCTTCTCTTAAAAAAAGCTTCTATTTTTTAAATTCCCGTAATCAAATTTCTTTTGCGTTGAATTGAATTTGTTTATGTATTTTTGAAACGGTTTTTAAAAAGTTTTTTGCTCTTTCTAAATATTCTCTTCGCCTTCTAAATATTTTTTTAACAGTGTAACGTCCTTTAAAAAAGGAAAATGTTTTTTATCTGGTTTACTTGGCTTCTTTGAAAATATGTAACGTCCTTTAAAAAAGGAAAATGTTTTTTATCTGGTTTACTTGGCTTCTTTGAAAATATCTAACGTCCTTTAAAAAAGGAAAATGTTTTTTTTTGCAACTGATCCATTCGGCGTCTTTAAAAATATGTAACATCCTTTAAAAAAGGAAAATGTTTTTTTCTGCAACTGATCCACTCGGCGTCTTTAAAAATATGTAACGCCCTTTGACGCTCACGTTTGAAAAACAACTGAACCTCCGGAATAGTTCGTCGTGGCGTGGAAGGTCGCATTAGAGTGGGGGAGTTAGCGCTGCTGTCTATTGTCGCCTCAAGAGTAGCGGAGGAGTGGGGGTGCGCTCCAAAGCGTCAAACCAACAACCCTAACTCGTATTAAACCTAGATTCGTTCCAAATTCAATATTGGTTCCGTTTCATTCGCTCGCTCAGTGTAACGTCCTTGAGATGAAATATCTGAATCATGATGAAAAGGAACTCGACACTTTTTATTCCACTTGCTAAAAATTGTAGGGCTTGTAAAACTAAGTAATAGAAATTATTACCTTGGGTCGAATTACTTTTTTCCTGGCTCCTGTCCAGACAATTTCAGTGTTCAAGTGACGAAAAAATTTGGATGGAGATTCAGGAGAAAGAGAAAGTATTAAAAGAATGATTGTCAGGAGAAGGGATACACGATGGTGATGTGTTGTCTTGATTTACGCGAGAGGGGCGTGCTCCAACAGAAGCCGCAATTAGTTTATTAATAATTAGTGAGCCAGCTACTGCTTCTGCTACCACAGCCTGACGTAACCCCTAACAACAGAGGTGTGTTACCTCAGTTATTAGTATCACATTAGCGAAACATTTCCATCTTCAGAAAAATATTTGCAACTTTTACAAAGCATTCATTTACATTCCACAAAACTTTCCTCGTTTTGAAAATTTCTTTTTAATAAATTTTTCTCTCCAAATATTGATTTCAAAAAGTGGTTTTTTTTTTGGAAAATATTTTTTTTTAATGTCCCTTTGGAAAATGGGATCCGAAAAATGTATCTCTAAAAAGAATTTCCTCTTCAATAAATAATTCTCTTGAAGTACCTCTCCGAAGGAACTGTTTCTCGTTTCAAAAACTAACGAAATACTTTACTGCCTTTAACGAAATACTTCCGGCTCTCGCGAACTATTGTCTTTAATAACAGAAAAGTTTTTTCTAAATTTTCTTGCTGAAGAAAATAATTTCTTGCCTCGCGTAACGTCTTTTTAGTGGCATAACAGGGCGCCGCAAATTTCCATAACCTGACGCACGCACACAATCGAAAATGTGCCAGAGAAGCAGGGAGGCCAGAGTTCCAGGGTATATATTCACTTCCGGCAATAGATTTCCCCTTCCTGTGGCTCCCCTGACCTCTCCGCCCGCTTGGCCGAGTAGCGTGGCGCCCGTAGTTAGTTAGGGGTTAGGACTCCGTTTGTTTGTAGACGCGGGATGAGGCTAGGGGTGCAGGAGAGGGCGGAGGAAAGCCCGTGTACACAATCGTGCCATTGTGCTGCGTGATTTGTGAGGACGATTTTTTGACTTCCGTTCTGCAGGGGGTCGAATTCACCCACCTCCCCACAGCAATGTAATGGAGATACAGCTAAATTATCAGAACGTCCCCGAGTTAAGGGTTGATCAATTTATTGCACAAGGCAAAAAACTAGGACGAGGGTGGAACTTATCTCTGGATTTGGAAAAGGTCAAATTAAAATTGAACAAGTTTCGGAAGATTTTGCAACGTCTTTTTTAAAACATGCGTCCAACGCCATCTAAGAGATTGCGGCAAAGTTTCATTGAAAGGTGGGAACAACTCGAAACTTGAAGAATTCTTGCCGAAACTTTGGATTGGATTATCTCTGAGGAACGAGAACCACTGAAGGGCAATAACTTTGCATTATAAGCTCGGAATGACGCTGCAGCTCAGCATATTATACCTTTGGAGAAGATATCATTCGTATCTGGCGATTGGATCGAAACTAATTTGATTTCAAAGAAACCTGCAAACCACGTGCTTAAGAATCAAGACTCTTCGACAAAGGAAAGCGTGCCATGCTCGTGCGTAATGGAATGTTAAGCCGAAACGTCTAAATTGAACTCTGATATCTGTCCCGGATTGAAAAGTCTCTTCATTCAATTAAGATCCCTTGCTTGGGACACAAAAGTGGTTTTCTAAATTTTGAGTGCAACGGTATTTCTTTGCCAGTTGAAAAACATTGGCGACCAGTTAAAGTGTCCTGCCAAGGCTAAAGAACGAAGAAAAAGGATTCTTGTAATTTCTGATGAATAATTATATCTTTCCGGATTGGGAAATCTCTTCATTCAATAGAGACCCCTTGCCTGGGAGAACTATGGTTTTTTTTAATTTCGGGAGCAACAGTATTTTTTTACCAGTTGGAATACATTGTCGACCAGTTACAATTTCCTGCCGAGGCCAAAAGAATGAAGAAAAAGGATTTTTGTAATTTCTGATGAATAACATCTTTCTTGGATTCGGAAATTTCTTCATTCAATTGAAACCCATTGCTTGGAACACAACTTTAGTTTTTTTTAAATTTCGGGTGCAGCGGTATTTCTTTTTTAGTTGGAATACATTATCGACCAGTCAAAATGTCCTGCCGAGGCCAAAGAACGAAGAAAAAGAATTCTTGTAATTTCTGATGAATAATTATATCTTTCTCTGATTAGGAAATCTCTTCATTCAATGGAGACCCCTTGCTTGAGAGACAATTTTTTTTTTTAAATTTCGAGCGATACAGTATTTCTTTTCCAGTTGGAAAACATTGTCGACGAGTTAAAATTCCCTGCTGTGCCCAAGAAAAAGGATGTTTGTAATTTCTGATGAATAATATTAATATCCCTAATCGCCGAATTTAAAAATATTTTCAAACGGTTTATTTTCGTAGTAAACAATTATCGAGTCAGGGTTTCAAAAATAAAAATTCCCATAGGATTAAAAAATCTAAAGACAGTTACTGTCCAGAAGGGTGTAAATTTTTGTTTTGTAATTCTAAATAATTGTACGTAAATATTGAAAGTAATCAAGTTATAAAAACAATTGATGGCAACTGATGGTAATAAAAAACTATCTTCGAGATAATAGAAAATTTATCAGGTTTGATTGATTAAGATGATTGATCAAATATTTCCAGTGTTGTATTTTTCAGACATTTCAGCTTCAGCGTCAATTTCGATGGGGTGAATAATTAACTCTTTTTTATGGGAGAATTTTGAGAATTAAAACCTGTCAATGGCTATCAAGTTCTTTTAGATTGGTTTGTAGAGGTAATGATCGATCGTTATTGCAACAGAGTACAGGCGTGTACGAGCAATCTGTTCGATTGACGTATGCGGAATTCAAGCGTGTGCACGTATTTACTGTTCGTATGTGAGCATGTTGCCACGTCTGTAAGGGTAATCAGTGCTAATGCGTCCCTAATGGTGACTAAATACCAAATCATAGTTCAATTCTGCCTCTTCGTTAACGTAAAACTCAAGCGAAACAAGCTCAAAAACTTTCATTAATATCAATTAAACTTGCAGAGTTTTGTCACCCTTTTTACAAAAGTTGATTGAACAGAAAATGATTCTTCACTGTCCGTTTTCCAAACTCAACAAATTTTTAAATGATAAACACTGACGATTTTTAAATCCACGTTTCTTTTTGCTTCACTATTTCTTTTTCGCAAATTATTTTTGCTTCATTTGGTTCTATTGATTCGAAGACCATTGTTCCCTCGAATGTCTTTTAACAGGTTTGGGTTGGTTTTGGTCTTTTGACGGTTGTTTGATCTTCGGAAGGTGTATGGTATACTAAGACGCTCGTTGGCACTCCCAAGGGATCTATTGACTTTTCGACGGTTGTGAGAGCCTCTTAAGTGCCTCGAAGGTGTTGAAATGCTCTTGAATAAATAGGGGACGGCTTCGAAATCCGGCTTGGAATACCAAATGAGTAATCGTCACTGACCAAAATCTGCTACGCATCATTACAGAAAAAGTTTTCCACAACCAAAACAATTTTAATCAACCAAAAAAACATCTAAAGCACCTCTACTTTTAAACGTCCAAAAAAACGTTAGTTCACATTTACTGCAAATGGATCCCATTTATCTCATGATTCAAGTAAATTGATATTGATTGGACAAATGTATTCGATTTGGGCGCAAGGTGTCCTCTTTTAAACCAAAAAAATGGTATCTTTTTACTCGTTGGAATTCACATGACGTACGAGTAGTCGAACAAATATAAATAACGGAATGATAATGAATCAAATCGCACGCGAAAAACCAATAAGTTATTGCTGGCTGGCGCGAATGATTGGGTCGAACTGGAACGTTTTGTTTCTGACACGTTCATGTCGGTAGCATGTATATATTTGCGCACACCAATTCAGTGATGCTACCAAATACTATCGGACAACACACAGTGCATATTTTTCAATTAATTTAAATTACAAAACATCGCGGTAACGGCAGCCAGGCGTGCGCACACAACTTTACAAACTATAGTCGAAATCTTTGCACGTTCAGTTCAACACACAAACGTTGTTACGTAAATACATGAGCAAGTAATCATTTTTATTCTCCAACATGAATTTACGTACCAACGCAGATTTTCGGCAGGCGTGATTTTTTTTACCGGAAACATATCGAATATTACTATCGTTTTACGAGGACTGAAATTGTTCGGCGGAATCACCATTTCTCAAAGACCAAAATTTCATGTGGCAATTTTATTTTTCGGGCGAATTTATGGTAGTGGATATTATTATATTGCTGTAAATTTGTTTTTGTTCTTTTTGAACTGATAATGTAATGTATTTGCAAATGTAACGTCCTTTAAAAAAGGAAAATGTTTAGTGATGCATCCTGCCAAGTAGTTCCTCTAAAGACAATGTCCAAGTCTTCATCCGGGTTTGACGATTCCTCTGGTTACTAATTCAGCATCTGTAACAAAAAATAGTTTTTGACTGCAAATGTTACTGTGGCGCCTGCAAGCAAATTACTGTAGTTCTAAAATAGTCTTCCAAAGATCTTACACGAATGGGAGTATATTTTAGAAATCAAAATAAGTTCCGTACTTTTTGACCCAGAGAAAGTTGTCTTATCATGCACTCGGTGTCCCCTTGCTCATGTTGCAGTTCATGCAAAAATGCATACAAGCTAGGATGGTTTCAACCAACAACGACTTGAAACCGATTGTGCCATCCTTCAGATGCGTTATTGGTTCTTGCAGTCTTTTGAAGAAGAGAGTCATATTGATTCCACAGTTCAGGTGCATATCGTACAAGTACAGCTCTTCCTCTGCCTCTTGCTGGCTTTCCACAAATAAATGTCGCCTAAGAATGAAAGTCAATCATAATCATAAGTGATTGTGTTTTGTTCTTAATGTTTACATTTTTTTCTATTTTGGATCTTTTAAAATTTTGGATGATTTGTTCCTTTTGGATATTCTAAGTATTGGATATTTTGTGTTTTGGATGTTCTAAGTTTTGAACATTTTGTGTTTTGGATGTTCTAAGTTTTGGACATTTTAAATTTGAACATTTTATTTTCAACATTCTGTACTGCTACCTGCATGGAGCAGCAGAAGAGTGGGGAAGAGAATGAACCAGTCGCTACTGCAACTTCTCGATGACTAAACACTGCACTCGACTTCCTCCTTTTTATTAGACAATACCCCCACCAATTTTTAAACAACCCCACTCTATACTTTATTAAAAAAATGTTAGCTTAGAGATTGCCATCAAATTACCAAAAATCTTCTTCAAGTCTTTTCGTAACTTAGTTTTATTTCAATTTTCTTTTGTCTATTGAAATATCTTGCAAAATAATTTTTTCTGGAATTGTTGCGGGAGTGTAACCGCTTGAGCGGAAGCGGATGAGGCAGGCTGGGAAAGGTTGAGAGAAGATGAACGTTGGACACGATACTCTAGCGTTTAATATTTGAGAGGATTTAAATTTCGAGCAGTGGATGTCCGGACGAATTTCGGCTGGACCGTTTAAAGCCACCACCGCCGTCAGATCCTCGTGAATGATTAAGGTGGTTCTTTTCTCCTTGCGGAACGAACCGGTCGCGAATTCCTTGACAGAGGACCGACGGGACTTTGTAAACTGTCTACGTGCGGACTTATTCTTGACTCGATCGAGAGACCGCCTTGCTGTCACACATAAATAAAGAAATTCGCCGCAAAGAATGCAAGTCCACAGAAAACATTCACCAGAAAGGAATCTCCTTACCATTGTTTTCGTCATGTGTGAAACGAGCCTCTTTTTCGCCAACAAAGCAGTCTTTCGTAACCCATTTTCTTGTTCACTTATTTATCGAATATCTCTATTACTTTCTTAGCTCCGGATGCTAAAATTAAATCATCCCGAGACAAAATGGAATGAAAAGAAGCATTGACTGCGCCCACTTCCTGTACGAGCAAAAGAGGGAGAGGAAATGATTCAGAAAGAAGGAAAGGACCCAGTCATGCCTCGTGAATGGGACCATTATCGAACTCAAGCAACAATGTCTTTCTTTGAGGAATCCAATGCAGAAGAATTGCAAAAGTTAAAAAACATTTAAAAAAAAAAAAAAAAAAAAAAATCTAAAGAATTCAAAACTCAAAAAGAAAAACTAAACTTCTTATAATCAAAAAACTACTAAACAAACGAAAGAAAGGTACCATAAACAATTTTGCAAACTTATTTTTTGGATAAGAATATGAAAGAAAGTGCAATATCAGGAAATTGAAAAGCCCAAACTGTGGCACTATCTCAGAAGTAATTCTGAAACGCCGAAGCATAATTAACAAAATTCATTATCCTGCTGAAACTAATTTCACAACACCATCATCCCTTCCGTTGGCAACTCGGTTCCTTAATCGTGAAAAACCGTGAAATTTAATTAAATTTAGGACTACGAGAGTGAAAGGGGAAGAAAGAGAAGGAGAAAGCAAAGTGTTATATATGTACCGAGAGAAGGTTGTTGCTAATAACATTCGTGCCCTGTAGATAAAGCAGGACAATTCCTAGAGTTAGCGTTTTACGAAAATTAAACATCTCCTGACCTTCACATTTTTTTTTTTTTTTTGATTATCAGCTCTCTCAAAATTAACTGCTCGATTTGAAACTAAATTCTAATCAAGGAAAGACTAAAAAAATAGAAAGACTGTCCAAAGAAAAGTAGAAAGTCCAAAGACTGAATATCAAGTCCGGGACTAAATATCAGTGACACATATTCCACATCCTGAAGTTACGCATCCGCTCCCAAAATCTGCCACACATGTTCCACGATTTTACTACAGGTTTGCAACATTTAGCACTTGGAAAAAAATTGCAAGCTCAATACTTCATCCGCAAGTGGCGAATGAATAATGTGTACAGAAACGGATTCCCAGACGGCTTGACTCCAACCTTCTGTGACGCTTCCACGGCTTATTCGTCCTATTTCCGGCGCCATCAGTCAGAGCCCGTTAAGAAAGTGTCCCGACACCGCCCCTGTAGATACTTCTTCCACGCGCTAAGTACTTGTAGTTATGCCCCTAAAGAGGTTTCTATTTTAACACTTTCCAAAGTCTCATTCCCTTTTAACGAATTTCAAAACTTAGTAATCAAACCTGCAGCTTAAACACTAAACATGGGATTCGCATCAAAAATATTTCAATTTTACCAATAGGAAGTAAAAAGACTTCCTAAGAGACTTTACAAACTTCTCCAATCTTCAGTCAGAAATCTTCATTCCTAGAGACAACAGGACATCGTTTCGGAAAGAATGCTGATGACGAAAGGGAATTAAAATAAATCCTGGAGACTTTGAGGAACCAAATCCAATTGAAGAAAAATATTTGGAAAAAGGATTTTTGTAATTTCTGATGAATAAGGAAATGGACTCTTGGAGAAAGGATTTTTGTAACTTCTGATGAATAGAGAAATGTGTTTTTGGAGAAAGGATTTTTGTAACTTCTGATGAATAAAGAAATAGATTTTTGTAGAAAGGATTTTTGTGATTTCTCATGAATAGACAGATGATCATTCGGAGAAAGGATTTTTGTAATTTCTGATGAATAAGCAGATGAACATTTGGAGAGTGTTACGATTTCACAAGTCATAGTTTAAATTTACCACTAGAATCGTTAATTACTTTCGCACCACCTACATATCAAATTCTACATTCTTATACGGTAGGGCATTATATGTAGGATCGGGCCGATAGTAGTTCGCCGGTTATTTTTGTTTACCATCCCCACATACCCTCGGATTCGGCCCCGAGGGATCTGTATGCAGATTTTCCCAAATTTTCCCTAAGAAAAAAAAAAAAAAAAAAAAAAATTGAAATTTATGAACAATTATTAACAGAAAGGATTCTTGTAATTTCTGATGAATAAAATAAATTCTTTGACACCAAAATAATTTTCAAATTGGAAGTATCATTCAAAAAATGATCTTTGTGGAAAAACAACAGTTCAAGGAATTCATAAATAAAAGTCTGATTTTACAAATGTGCGATAATGCACCGGGTGAAATAGATTTCAATATCGGTTGTTCATTACTAAAAAGTCCCTTCTAGTCCAAAGAGGGATTCGACTCGTGCGTAGTTTGAAATCCCCTCAAAGGACTCGCCCTTAGACGATCGCAATTAATTCGCGACTGAAGAAGGTTAATGGATTTCCATGCGACGCTCGTTTCCCAGAAGCTCGTCAGAGGTTCCATAATGCAGCACTGTGTGCAATTTTAAGCAACCCTTTATCCTGGCAACCTCCTTCTATCTCGGGCTCTTTCCATCTCCTGATTTTCTCTCTCTCTGGGCTTCATTCCCCCTTCAGCCACCCTTACCACCTCCACGCGTATAAGACTCCGGTCCAATTACCTCCTTGCTACGCCGGCTGCTGTTGGGAAGGGGTTGCATGATAGTTAATTACACCCCCCTTCGACTCAGCCCTCACCGAACCTTCTCCTCTCCTCCGCGTTCTTCTTCTCTTCCCGCCACTGCTAATTACTATTTTTAAAACATTAAAAGTAAAGTTTGTTAAATGAGTGGGAGTTAATTATGAAGCTACCGGGTCGGAGGTAATTGGAGCGAACGACAAACAAAGGCTCGTACCTGATACCCCCCTGGTCCCTCCTCGCCTCCAAAGACTTTTACCCTCTTCTCTTTTCTGCTGCACTTTATTTTCAGGGAGAAATTCTGATCCACCCGGCACACTAGCGTTAATCCCGACCCACTGCCACTCGTCTCGGCCTTTTTCCCGTTCGACTTTGCCAATTAGGAAAGGAATGATTGCATATTTGTTCATCTACTTCTACTTTTGTGCGATGAAAAAAGTTAATTTATTTAATCCCTAATTAGTGGTTAAATGATTTTATTGTAGGCTTGATCGACTGGAAGAATTTTTGATGAGCATTTTTTTTTTAGTTCCATCTATGGATGGAAAATCGTGTGTATCGGAGCATCTTTTTTCTTGCTTGCATGCTTAATGCACAGCATTGCTTGAATGAAAAGATGGTGACGAAATAATTAAAATTAAGTTTAATTGTCAGGGAATGAAAAATGCTCTAAAGAGGTAATAACTTTCCCTGGGAGGCTGTTATTTGTGAGCAATTCTTCTTGGCTGTAGGCTAACTGAAGACAGCTTTATGTCCCTTACGAGGTTTATAATTCTGGGACGCGAACACCCAGGCAATAACTTGGCTAGGTCGTAATTACATTAATTAATTAGGAAACGCGGCTTCGTGGAAGTCCGATCTTGTGACGGGCGCCGTGTATCTCTCAGCAGTGCTGCATTATACCTTTATACGTAGGCATATTGCGTAAATATATGGAGAGCGATACATCCGACCATTGGAGAGACGTCCTGCTGCTCGAATCCCTAGGGATCAGCAAATTTCAACTTAAAGAGAAGATATTTACAGGATCTCTTCGTTCTGATGAAAAAAACATTTTTTATTGAAGCAATTTTTCGGTGAAAGGATAGGGAGAGAACAAGATAAAATGGAAAAGCAAAGAAAAAGGTATTTTTAAATCGGTTTCTAAAATTTTTTTTTGTCTAAAAAATTGTTTGAACAGTGTAACGTCCTTTAAAAAAGGAAAATGTTTTTTATCTGGTCGACTTTGACGTTGAAGTCAAGCTGAGGCATTTTAAAATGTTGTAAGAAATGCTAAGGCACACTAAGGCTGAGATTTATCTAAGTCCGGCAGAAGGTCGGGTTCCAACGCAAGATTGATTTTCAACTTGGTGATGATTAGTAGGCGGCCAAGAAGGGTTTCCCTGGAGAAACCTTGACGACACTGGTTGCTCTTGAAACGCCAAAGGCCTTAATGGCCTGATTAACCCGGTCTGGTCTCTTCAATATCATAATCCCTTTGATAAGTTCGTTCCTCGATTATTACATTCTCGTTACTCACGGACACATAACGTCTCTTTCATCCTCGATATTCCGCGAATATCATGTTTTTGAGCACTATTGCCATTCGAGGTGGAACATAATTAAATCACAATGACAGCTCACTAGTATCAGTGTACCAAGCATTTATTCAAACAAAGCTATCGAACCATTTACTCAGGCTACTTTTCATGCTAATTAGGAAACGCGTAATTACACCCCGTTTTATTGTTTATTGTACCTGCATTTATTAATGATTGACAGCAAATTGAATAGCTAATTACGCCGATAGAAAATTAGGAGCGAGTGTTACAGTTTCAATTTCAACCTTCATTTAATTAGCTTTTCGGGCTTGCTCAATTGTTTCCAATTTAACCGCGTTATTGCAAAAATCATTTCTCGACTTTTGATCCCTCTTTTTTCTGCCAAATAACTTCATGTCGAATCAGTCTGCTAAAAAGAAAAGCGGTTACAAAATGCTGTGGAAGAAAATTACAAAAAAAAATTTTTTCCTACAAAAGAAAGGTTGGAAAATGTTTGGACATAGTAAGTAGAGAACTGTGGAGTTATTTTGAGAAGGGAATCAGATTTGGTGGCTTGTGGAGCATGAAAGATTATCAAGAGCGTGGTCTTGGCTAGGTAGAGTGCCCTTTAAAGCAAGGATGTGTCCCAGGTAGACACGGCCCTGAGGCAACATCGGGGAACCTCGATAAGCATTCAGATTAGCGTGACGCTTCGAATGTGTTTACGTTAAATTACGCTAAGAGTCTCCATTAGGCTGGACCGCTGCCAGGCTCGATTCGGAGTCTGTCCCATTTTACCGAGTGTAGGTGCACCCACTTAACACCATCCTCCCTCCCAACTCTCACATTCCCTATTTCCCTTTCTTCTGTCTCTCGTTTGTTCTCTTCTCATTTTCACCGCTCCATCCTCCCCTTTCTCGAGTTCTAGCATTTTCCTAAATTTAACAGAGAATAGGGTCACAGAGATTATTATCAATAGAATGTTATTAATATCCTAGACTTTCTGCACATTTTGTATTTTCTAGAATTTATTTTTGCAATTCTTAAAGCACTTAATACAAAATATTTTAAATTACTTAATAAGAAATATTTCAAAATGTTAAATTAAGAATATTTCACATTTTATAAAATTGACCCTATTTTATAATCACTTAGGCAGCTTTTAGAATTTAAAAGTATTTATAAAAAATAACTTGGCGCAATTTAAATAAAACTAAAGATTTAAAAATATTAGTTAGACTGTAGTTTTAAAAAAATGGGCTGGAATTATTCGTTAGGAATTGCCAATTCTTCGTAAAACTTTGAAGTATTTTTATCATCATTTGCAATAAAGTATTTATAGGAAATTACTTAATAGGAAATATTTCAAAATGTTAAATTAATAATATTTCACTTTTTTAAAAAAATGACCCTATTTTAGAATCACTTTAGACATCTTTTTAGAATTTAAAAATATTTATAAAAAATAACTTGGCGCAATTTAAAAAAACTAAAGATTTAAAAATATTAGCTAGACTAGTTTTAAAAAAATTGGTTGGAATTATTCGTTAGGAACTGCCAATTCTTCGTAAAACTTTGAAGTATTTTTATCATTTGCCATAAAGTATTTATGGGAAATTACTTAATGGGAACTATTTCAAAATGTTAAGTTAAGAATATTTCACATTTTATAAAATTGACCCTATTTTACAATCACTTTAGACAACTTTTAGAATTTAAAAGTATTTATAAAAAATAACTTGGCGCAATTTAAAAAAAAAACTGAAGTTTTAAAAATATTAACTAGACTGTAGTTTAAAAAAACGGGTTGGGATTATCGTTAGGAATTGTCAATTCTTCGTAGAACTTTGAATTATTTTTGTAATCCTTTGCCATAAAGTATTTGTTTGTCGTTTCGTTGATATTTATGAAATTTTAGACATTTTGGCGTCAAAGAACAGAACTTTAGTTGTTGGTCGTATTACAAGAGCAATTAGCAGTAAACCGGGTCCTTCCTCTCGCAAGTCGATTCCCTGTTAGGCTAGGAAACATTTAAGGTGACTTAAAGCTCGGCTTTATTTGGCACTTACTGATATCTTGAAAATTAGATTTAAGGCCAAAGGAGTGTCTTCAAAATACTTCACAGACTTGTTAAGTTATTTTAAAAATATAATAAATATTTCAAAATATCACAAAGTTAGTTCAAAAATCTCTTTTTAAAAATTTCACTACATTTTTAAACGTACTTATTGCTTCATTTATAAATGTCAATGTACAAGAAGATTTAAAAAATCGCGCCTACAATTTTCTCCACGTTTGGACACCCCAAAGGGTGCTAAAGGCCCTTCTCTGAAAAAATGCAAGCTTTTGTGGCGAAACCGATACCTCGGCTCCAAATTAACCAAAATTAAAAAACTAAACGGTATTTTGAAGCACACAAAAGCAGCTTCTTTTGGGTATCAAGCAATACCTCAAGAATGCAAAAATTAAAAAATGGCGCGTCTTCAAAATTTCAAATTTCAAATTTTCAAATTTCTCTCCTTTTCATTAAAAGCGTGTAGTTTTTTTATTTTTAATTTCTATCGATCTATTCATAGTGAAAAGAAAGCTTATCATTCGAGCTTTAAAATGTAATTTGGATTTTTTGTTTCCGATCAACAGAACCCGAGAAATCGTGCGGGCCCGAAAAGTCCGCATTTTTTGGCAGTTATAAATTCTCTTGTAATTTGAAAACCGAAATGCACAGGTCAATAAGACTACTGAGATTTTTATTCCACTGCATCTGCGCATGCACAAAAAATTACATTATCTCACGCAGCAATTTTTTTACAATTTCTAGAGGGCGCTGAAGCTCCAATCTCAAAAAAATTGCAAGTCTTTGTGGCGAAACCGATATCGTGGCTCCTAATTAATCAAAATAAAAAAACTAAACGATGTTTGGAAGCACACATGACCAGCTTCTTTTGAGCCCAGAATAATGTCTTTAAATTAAAAAATTTTAAAAATGCACGCTTTGAAATTTTTTTTTTAAGTTTATCATCTTCTTTTCAAGTCTAACTAAATGTTTTCAAAAAAATAATGTAAAAATAAATCGATGTAAATTTTTTTCGATTCCTTTTCTAAAAACGAAAGGGACCGTCTTGAAAGGGACAAAGTAGAACTGCAAGACGAGAGATAATCTCTGGATCTAAAAAGGCCTCTCTTTGAAAATTCGATCTCAATCGAAGTTTCTCGATGGACAGAAAATGAAGCTGTCCATTGATTCTGTTAAGACGCAGCCGTCAGACGCGAATTGTCCAAACAAATAAGAGCTAATGGAGCCGAGATCCAGGACTGAATGGATCGATAGATATCAATCGATCGATTAAATTTTTTTTTTTAAAGATAAACCGATTTCAGCTAACGGGACTCACGAAATACCAGTAGCTCTTGAACTAATGCGTTAGGGAGGCGTGAAAAATCAGCTACTGTCTTGCGTGCCAAGCTCCGCGCAATCATAATAAAGATAATAATAATCGAAGCAGCTGGTAATCAAGGGTATATTTTGTGAGGCGACTAACAGCCTTCGAACCGATCAAGCCGACCACTTACGCCCCTCTGACGACCCTAATAACCGATTTTTTATGCAAATCAGGTCGTTTTCGATTTTTTTTAAATATCAAGAACAGAAAAAAGCGCCACTAGAAAAAAAAAGAATAATCTTTACACACAAAATTAATTTATAAATAAAAAAAATTTACAAGAAATTTATTTATTTATACAAAAGTCTCAATTTAAAACAGTTTAACAATTTCTTTTTAATCGAAAATAAATGGATGACCGACTACTGGTACTGGCCGAACTTACTACCCTATAAAAAAAATTATCCAGTTACGTAAAAATTAAATAAATTTGCCTATTTACGGAATAAAAAAATTTTATAAAAGATGATAAATGGATGAAGTTTTTTTTAAATTAAAATCGAATTTGAAGATCGTCGTTTGGATGAAACTGTATCTGGCAAGAATTGAGGGGGCAGAGATTTAAAAGAGCTTTTAATCTGGATGTGATACTGTTTAAGAAAACGCTTGAGCGGATTTTATTTGTTGGAAGACAGATCTTGAAATGGAGCCTGAAGGGTAAAGGGGAAAGTAGAACGGCAAAGAAAACAAGAAGAAAAGGGGTGGCCGTTCTCTCGGAAGGGTGCCGGCACACCAGTTATTAAGAAGATGCTACATCAGTGGATGAATATTTAAGACATTCAACAAGTTGCGGATTTTTCTTTAATCAGACCACCTTAAGCGTTTCTTTACCGTCCTACCCATCCCTTATCTACCCACAACTCTCTCTAAGCGTCCCGCGTGTCACCGGCTTTAAACTTTTTTTTTTTTCTCCCCCCCCAAAAAAAAAAAAAAAAAAAAAAAAAAAATGCGAATCAGAATTACACTTTCAAATGGTCTGACAAAACTACTCGTGTAGACCATCTGTTTTTCTGTATAAGTGAATTTTGCGCTTTTCTGAATCATAATTAATTTTATTAAATCGGTGTTCTTTGAATATGGTAAATATTTTTTTGTAGAGTGGATGGATTTTTGGGGTTGATATTTTTGGGTAAGAATTGGGTTGGAATTGTTTTAATTGTAGGGGGTGAAAGATCTGGGAACAAGAATGGTTTTTGCTAAAAAAAGAAAGAAGTAACTTTGTATCAGAAAAAAAATAACTTTGTGGTTTCAAGAAGAAGAACAACAGCAACAGTGACTTTGTAGTTTCAAAAAAACAGCAAAAGTAACATTGTAGTTTCAAGAAGAACAACAGCAAAATTAACTTTGTGGTTTCAAGAAGAAGAACAACAACAAAAGTGACTTTGTAGTTTCAAAAAAACACAGCAAAAGTAACATTGTAGTTTCAAGAAGAACAACAGCAAAATTAACTTTGTAGTTTCAAGAAGAACAACAGCAAAATTAACTTTGTAGTTTCAAGAAGAACAGCAGTAAAAGTGACTTTGTAGTTTCAAGAAAAAAAGCAGTAAAAGTGACTTTGTAGTTTCAAAAAAAAACAGCAAAAGTAACTTTGTAGTTTCAAGAAGAACAGCAGCAAAAATAACTTTGTAGTTTTAGGAATTACAACAGCAAAAGTAACTTTAGATTTTTAAGAAGAACAACAACTTAAGTAACTTTGTAGTTTACAAAAGAACCAAAGTAACATTGTAGTTTTAAGAAAAACAAAAGTAACTTTGTAGTTTCAAGAAGAACAGCACCAAAAATAACTTTGTAGTTTCAAGAAGAAGAACAACAAAATTAACTTTGAAGTTTAAAAAAGAACAAAAGTAACATAGTAGTTTCAAGAAAAACAAAAGTAATTTAGTAGTTCCAAGAAAAACGAAAGTAACTTTGTAGTTTCAAGAACAGCAACATCACAAGCACCATTAAGGTTACAATAAAACCACAACAAAAATAACCATGTGGTTTCAAAAAGAAGAACAATAGTAACATTGAAGTTTCAAGAAAAACAAACTAACTTTGTAGTTTCAAGAACACCAACATCAAAAGCACCATTAAGGTTATGATAAAACCACAACAAAATTAATTTTGTAGTTTCAAGAATAAAAGCAACAAAAGTAAGTTTGTAGTTTCAAGAAGAACAACAACATAAGTAACTTTATAGTTTCAAGAAGAACAAGAACAAAAATTACTTTGTAGTTTCATGAAGTACAACAAAAGTAACATTGTGGTTTACAAAATAATAATATCCGAAGAAATTTTGTAGTTCCAAGAAGAACAACAAAAGTAACTTTGTAGTTTCAAGAAGAAGAACAATAAAAGTAACTTTGTAGCTTCAAGAAGAAGAACAACAAAAGTAACTTTGTAGTTTCAAGAAGAAGAACAACAAAAGTAACTTTGTAGTTTCAAGAAGAAGAACAACAAAAGTAACATTGTGGTTTAGAAAAGAACAATATCCGAGGCAATTTTGTAGTTTCAAGAAGATCAACAAAAGTAACTTTGTAGTTCAAGAAGAAAAACAAAAGTAACATTGTAGTTTCAAGAAAAACAAAAGTAACTTTGTAGTTTCAAGAAAAACAAAAGTAACTTTGTAGTTTCAAGAAGAGCAACATTAAAAGCACCATTAAGGTTACTATAAAACAAGAACAAAAGTAACTTTGTGGTTTCATGGAAATAAACAACAAATGCTTTTTTTGGTTACAATAAATTAACAACAAAAGTAACTTTATGTTTAGAATGAAATAACAACAAAAGTAACTTTCTTCCGAAAAACATCCTTTACATTCCCTTTCAAATTAACTTTCAACTTTTTCCCAATTTTAATTTCAACTTCAATCCCCATCGTTCAAAAAGTTTTACTTTCCACACCCAAGGTCATCCTAATCAACTAAAAAGCCCCACTTTCCCCACTCGAAGACTTTCATATCGCCAATTTACTCTCCTCTTACTTGACAAATATTAAATCTCTCTCTCTTTCCCTCCACCTGTCCAGGCGCGAAGTATGTCATAAAGAACAATATAAAAAATGAAACCAGCTTAAATTAAAAAGTACATCATCCGCAAAAGGGAAAAGCAATCTCGCAAGTGGAATAGCAAATGTACAGAAAAGGGCATTAATATTTTTCTCTCCTACAGGAATTCGTGAAAGTATTCTTCCGGTTTGAAATTAAATTTGACAGAGGCTGCCCCACTATGAGGTGAGCACCAATTTCAATAATGGAACTCGTGCAATCGTTGCCTCTATTAGGTGCACCGATCAATCGATTTCTTCCTCATCCCGTTTTTATTGTCAAGTTCGATCCTCCGATCCGGGCAGGTCGACGAACAATCGCTAAAAATGAAGTTTTATTTGCGTCGTGTATTACTCTATGAGCCAAAGGAAGGAGGGGGGTGGTCAGGGGAAGTGCGCGAAACACTCTAAATCCCCAAGGCAAATAGTTTTTCTTCGATATCCGTCGGCTAGAAACAAACAAGATTCTTTATAGACGTAGCAAACCACTCTTCCATAAGTACACCCTCTTTTCCCCCCGTGCATTCTCTCTTTCTCTTTCATTTCCTTTTTTGTGCTTCTCACTCTTTTTGTGCTTCTCTTTCTGTTCATCTCTCTTTCCTTCTCTCTTTTTCTCTCTATCCTTCTTTTTCTTTTACGCCTCTCTCTTTCTCTCTCTCTTAATTCTTTCTCTTTTACTTCTCTCTCTTTTACTTCTCTCTCTCTCTTTTACACTTGTTCTCTCTTCTTCCGTTTTTTCTCTTTCCCTCTCTCTCTTGTTGGTTCTCTTTGTCTATCTCGCTCTCTCTCTCTCTCTCTCTCTCTCTCTCTCTCTCTCTCTCTCTCTCTCTCTCTCTCTCTCTTTCCCTCACTTTTTCTTTCCCTTTCTCATTCGATTTTTCCTTCTCACTCTATTTTTTCTTTCTCCCTCTTGTTCTCTCTCTTGGCTAGCACCCATACACCCTTTTTTGTGTCTCTCTCGTTTCCTCACTCCTTTCTCTTTTTTCTCCCGATTCATCCCTCCCCCTTGCCCCTTCGGGCTTCTCCTTTTCCTCTTGGCGAGCTGAGTACCACTCTGTGGATACACTGACAGTTGATGTGTGTGTGTGTGAAGGCGCGAGCGTTTGTTTGCGAGTGCTCGCAAAGCACGCTAAAGTAAAGTGAGCTTTTAGCGGAGTGGCTGATTTATCAATGTATTTATTCCGAGATATTGAATTCATTTAGTTAAGTACTGCTCCGCGGGCGCTCACGATTTCATTTATTCTCGCCTAACGCCCTGAAATCCGCTTTTTTCTCGACGAAACGCAACATTAACTAAGCCTAGCTGGAATAATTAGTCCTCGGTGATTTTACGACCAAACACTCTTTACGATGTTTTAGAATTATTTTTGGACCTACTTTGTAGCAGGAACTTAATCAGGGACACAAAATGTGGTTAGAAATGAACAGAAGAAAAAAAAAGCAGAAAGGAAAGAAAGAAACAGAAAAGAAAGAAAAGAGCAGAAAAGAAAAAAGTTGTCCCTACATAGTTCCAGGTCTTTGGAATATGAACTCCTGGGTCTGACCCAGAAGAGGCGATGTTTTTTCACTCCATTGCAATACAGTGGTCATTACTGAATTTAATAAGTAATTAAAGAATTGTTAAATAGAAAATGATCCAAAATTAAAATAGACGCATTTTTTTATTAAGTTTTTGAATATGAATGCAAAAAGTAAGAAAAACGAATTTTTGGTCCCTGCATAGTCTCAGGTCTTTGTAAACGAAACGCAATGTCTTGGGTATGGTCCGAGCAGGTCATGTCATTTCACTCCGTTGCTCTGCTTTAATAATTACCAAATATTGTTGGTAATTACAGTACAATTATTTAAAAAATAATTAAAAATTAAAGAAAGACGCAATTTTTTGAATAAATTTACACCTGGGAACATAAAAGAAGCGTAAATAAAGAAAAACTAAATTTTTGGTCCCTTTATAGTTTCAAGTCTTTGTAAATCATGCGCGCGTCTTTTTTGCTAGTAATTAATCATTAATGATTATAATTAATAATTATAATTAATAATTAATGATTATAATTAATAATTATAACTAATAATTAATTATTATAATTAATAATGAATTATTATCATTAATAATTATAATTAATGATTATAATTAATAATTAATTACTTTTTTCATTGATTAAAAATTGAGAATAAGATGCATTGAGTGAGTTTACACCAGAGCGCATAAAGTAATGTACAGAAAAAGATATCTTCGCCCCAGCATAGTTTCAGATCTTCGCGGGAGGGACGCAATTGGGGGATTTCCCGAACAGGCGATGCTTCTTCGTTCTGCAAGTTTACGTGACTTACGCGTTCTTTAAGTGTCCGGGTGTAAACTCACTCACTGTTTGACAAAGAGTTAAACTTACGGCGCTTACTAAGCTCACTTTAATTCCAAAAAGTGACGTTTTCTAATACATTTATTAAGAGCCACTGCCTCACGACACTTTATCTCAGCTCTTCTTCGTACCTCTTTGTTTTATTCTCACCAACTTGGCATGCAACTCGCATACCCATCGTCTAGCGGTTAGCAGCTGCGTCCAGAAAATCAAGAAATTGTTCTTAACTTTCTAGGAATCTAATTACCGTCATTCTTTTTTTGCTCCTTTTTTATTTCTGCTCTTTTCCATTTTCTTTCTTCATTTTTCTTTTCTTGTCGGTATCTTCTTTTTCCATTTATTTGTTACATGTTCTGTTTCTTCTTTCCTCTTGTTCTTGTTTTATTTGTTTTATTTTCTTTTCCTTATTTCCTTTTTCTTCTTTTATTTTATTTTCCTTCTTTTATTTCCTTTCATTTTTCTTTCTATCCATCTTCTGATACTTCTTTCCTTTTTCTTGTTGGTCACATCTTCTTTCTTATACCTTCTTTTTTCCATCTTCGTTCTTCCATCTTTTTTGTTCCATCTTTTTTGTTCCATCTTTTTTGTTCCACCTTTTTTGTGCCATCTTTTTTGTTCCATCTTCTTCCTTTCATCTTGTTTCTTCCATCTTCTTTTTTTGATCTTTTTTTCGTCTTCTTTTTTGATCTTTCTTCCGTCTTTTTTGTTCCATCTTTTTTCTTTCATCTTCTTTCTTCCATCTTCCTTCTTCTATCTTCCTTCTTCCATCTTTTTTCTTTCATCTTCTTTCTTTCATCTTCCTTCTTCCATCTTCTTTCTTCCATCTTCTTTCTTCCATCTTCTTTCTTCCATCTTCTTTATTCCATCTTCTTTCTCCCGTCTTTTTTGTTCCATCTTTCTTTCATCCTCAATTACGTTTTTTTATTGTTTCTTCAACCTTATTTCTTCATCCTCTCTCCCATTTTCTTTTATTTTTTTCTATTTTCTTCTATTTCTTTCTTCCACTTTTCTCACCTTCTTACCAAAATCACAATTCGAATCCCTTTTGCCATTTTCTTTAAAAAAAAACATAAAAGCAGCATTAAAAAAGCTTAATTCAAAAACTCTGGGAAGAAAATTATTCGTGCTATCGTTGAAAAAAAAGGAGAAAAACAAAAAGAAAATACCTTGTGTCCATTGGAGCCTCTTTGCGCCCCTTTAAAAGCGTTCGTTCGACCGACCACCCTTGTTCGACCCTTTCCTCCTCGGCAGCCGTTTCCCTTCCCCCCACCCCTCCCTCCCTTCCCCCTGGACGACCACCTCTTTCTCCCTGTTTAATGCAGTCCATTAGAGTGCATTTAGATCGAGGGATAGTTAAAGCGTGGGGCAGGTACACCAGGCAACGTTCCCGACGTCGCCACTGTTGGAAAATTGTACGTTGTATAGCATCGATAACGCGTATGTGTAAATACTTAGAAATGACATTAGTCTCTGATGCTCGATTGCTCCACGGTCCACGGAATCAGCATATACTATAAATCAATTGATGGTCCTCACGGAAGCGCCGTGAACAGCTGATTTATCTCTGCCTACGTGATGAAGCTGTAAATTACACGGATGACTGATTCTCATTCAACAGTATCAGAAACCATTTCATTTATTTCTTCAGTCATTTTCTTGCTCTAGATTAAAGAGTGACAGTTTTATTTTTGCATATCTGTTTGTCAATTTTTTTCTGTTATTTTTAGTATTTTTTGTTACTTTTGTGTATTAGAGACAAGGTGGGCAAAGTTGCTTTTGTATTTTGCGAAAAATTTGAACAAAGTTACTTTTGTATTCTATGCGAAATTTGAGCAAAGTTACTTTTGTATTCTACGAGAAATTTGAGCAAAGTTACTTTTGTGTTCTACGAGAAATTTGAGCAAAGTTACTTTTGTATTCTATGAGAAATTTGAGTAAAGTTACTTTTGTATTCTATGAGAAATGTGAACAAAGTTACTTTTGTATTCGACAAGACACACAAAGTTGCTTTTGTATTTTAAAAAATGTGGAAAATGTTACTTTTGTATTCTGCAAGAAATTTGAACAAAGTTACTTTTGTGTTCGCCAAGAAATGTAAACAAAGTTGCTTTCGTATGTTACAAAAATGTGGACAAAGTTACTTTTGCGTTGTACGAAAAATTGACAAAGTTGCTTTTGTACTGTACAAGAAATATGAATAAAGTTTTGTTGCTGCATCATTGTAACCACTATGTTACTTTTATTGTATTTTTTATAAATACAAAGTTACTTTTGTTGTAGTTTCATAGTAGCCACAAAGTTCTTTTTCTTGATGTTCTTCATAATAACAGAAATATACTTTTATTGCTGTTGTTTTCTTATAAACATAAAGTTACTTTTGTTGTTTTCTTGTAAACATAATGTTAATTTTGTTGTTGTCTGGTACCGCAAAGTTAATTTTATTATTTCTCGTTAACATAATGTTAATTTTGTTGTTTCTTGGTACCCCAAAGTTAATTTTTTTGCTCTCTTGTTAACATAAAGTTACTTTTGTTGTTTTTTGTTACCACAAAGTTGATTTTGTTGTTTCTTTAGTTCCACAAAGTTAATTTTGTTGTTCTCTTGTTAACGTAATATTAATTTTGTTGTTTTTGTTACCACAAAGTTACTTTTGTTGTTTTCTTACAAACATAAAGTTACTTTTGTTGTTTCTTATAAACATAAAGTTACTTTTGTTGTTTTCTTATAAACATAAAGTTACTTTTGTTGTTGTTCTTTATAATAACACAAATATGCTTTTGTTGTTTTCTTGTAAACATAAAGTTACTTTTGTTGTTTTCTTCTAAATATAAAGTTACTTTTTTTGTTGTTTCATAATAATCACAAAGTTATTTTTGTTGTTGTTCATAATTTTTTTTTCTTTCCTTCTCCTGCCCTTCTTCACTCTTCCGATCTTCCTTCTCTTTCCACTTTCCTTCCTTTTTAACTCTTTTCCTCTCTGTCTTTATTTTTTATCCTTCTTTTTAACTTTCACTTACTTTTTCAAACATTTTCTTCATCTTCTTCTCTACATCTTTATTTTGACCCATATTTTTCTACTCTTTCCATTACTTTCGAATTCCCTTCCTTCCTTTTCTTAATCTTTACACTTCTTCTCTTTCTTTTGCATCTCTTTTCCTCTGCTTCTTTCCATCTTTTCCTTAACTTCTGTTGCATCTCTTTTCCTCTACTTCTTTTCCATCCTCCCCTTAACTTCTGTCTTTCTCTTTTCCTCTACCCCTTTCCATCTTTTCTTTAACTTCGTTTGCATCTCTTTTCCTTTACTTCTTTCTATCCCTCTTCCTCTATTTCTTTCTATCTCTTTTCCTCTACTTCTTTCCATCTTTTTCTTTACTTCTTTCTGTCCCTTTTCCTCTACTTCTTTCTGTATCTTTTCCTCTACTTCTTACCATCCTTCCCTTAACTTATTTCTTTCTCGTTTCCTCTACCCCTTTCCATATTTTCTTTAACTTCGTTTGCATCTCTTTTCCTTTACTTCTTTCTATCCCGTTTCCTCTACTTCTCTCTATATCTTTTCCTCTACCTCTTTCCATCGTTTACTTCACTTCTTTCTGTCCCTTTTCCTCTACTTCTTTCCATCTTTTTTTTAACTTCTTTTGCATTTTTTTCCTTAATTTATTTTGCATCTCTTTTTCTCAACTACTTTTCCTCCCTTTTTCTTAAACTCTTTCTCTCCCTCCATGCATACTTTTTACTTTCTTAATAGATGATAAAAAGTAAATGATTTCTTTAACTTTCTTCTTGTCCTCCTTCTTCTTTCCTCTTTCCTCCTTTCTCCCTCTTTCTCAGACACCCTCCACCCTTTTCTCTCCCTCGTTCCTTTTCCTGTCCCTTCCTTCCTCTCCCCCATTGTTTCCTAAGACCCGATTGCTTTCATTCTTCTCTTCCTCTCGCGCCCACAACATTCGGGCCAGCCCTGGCATAAACAATACAACAATGCACTTCATTTGCATGACGTAAATTATGGATAACGTCATAACCCTCCCACCCTCCAGGGTCACCTTTCGAAAAAGACGATTGACAACCAACTGCTATTAACAATCCTGAAAAATATCCTCCCCCCGAAGAAATAAATTAAAAAACAAAATTAAAAAGAGTGACTACTAAATCTCGAGGGAGGACAATATTTCGCGAATACTGTTTCAATTAAGGGCCCAGCGGGTGTCGAAGAAATGAGGCTTTCTTCGTTCGTTTAAGTCTTGTTGAAAATCTCATTGGGCCTTGATTTACACCAGTTGCTCCTTACGACTTGGATCGTTAGCATAGGGACAAGTGCACGCGAGATAATCGGCTCGTTTTCGTCCCTTCTTTTTTGCCACTGGTTCCCCCCTATTTTTACCTCTCTGACCCCTCCCCCCTCCCTCTTCAAGAAAAGGGGCAAGTCCCCTTTAAGGTTAAGGGCATAAATATCCCCACGCAATTTATAATGACAATTACCATAAAAATTGTCACACAATAAAATATTTGACGAAATTTACGACCGTGAGGCAAGGGGTCTTGGGGCCCCATTCTCCCCCCTCCTACTATTCTGGGTTCACACCAAAATAAACTTGAAGAGCAGAACTTTACGGCCAATTATTTTATACGTGATTTTATTGCCAGCGTGTCCTGTCTCTTGAATTGTTTAGGAGAGACTCGGCTTAGGATTTGATTGTCTAGGGATAGAAAGGAACAATGTCTTGGTTATTAAAACCAGAATGAGTGGTTAATTTTGCATTTTAGGAAGGGTTAATGAGACGGGTTGAAAAAAAGCTTGGAATGCTTGTTATCGGTAGGGAGCAAATTCCTGTCGTCGTTTCATTTGGGTCTATGAGAAACTTTATGCAGTTTTTTATTGGTATTTTTAAACTTGTAGAATGTTCGTGGAATCAGGAGAGGGGATGTTATTTTCTTACTATGGATTCTTTATTGCTGGAAATTAACTTTGGGACAGGAATCGATTTTTTCTGACGATAAAGATTGTTTACATTTTTTTTATTGTTATCTCGCTGAGATAATTCATTAAAAAAACAAAAAAGTTACTTTTGTTGTGCATCTAATGGTGGTAAAAATTTACTTTTGTTGTGCACCCCATGCAAGTACAAAGTTTCTGTTGCTTTTGTTCCTTTTGATAAAACTATTGTTTCGGATCTTCTAGATAGTACAAAGTTACTTTTGTTTCCGATCTTCTTGATAGTACAAAGTTACATTTGTTTTCGATCTTCTTGATAGTGCAACGTTATTTTTGTTTCCGTTCTTCTTGAAAGTATAAAGTTACTTTTGTTACCGATCTTCTTGACAATGCAAAGTTACTTTTGTTTCCGATCTTCTTGATAGCGTAACATTACTTTTGTTTCTGTTCTTCCTGAAAGTAAAAAATTACTTTTGTTACCGATCTTCTTAACAGTGCAAAGTTACTTTTGTTTCCGATCTTCTTGATAGCGTAACATTACTTTTGTTTCTGTTCTTCTTGACAGTATAAAGTTACTTTTTTCCGATCTTCTTGACAGTACAATGTTACTTTTGTTTCCGATCTTCTTGATAGCGTAACGTTACTTTTGTTTCCGTTCTCCTTGACAGTACAAGGTTACTTTTGTTTTCGATCTTCTTGACAATACAATGTTACTTTTTTTCTAAAACTTCTTGGTAGTGCAAAGTTACTTTTGTTTCCGTTCTTATTGACAGTAATACACGGTTCTTTTGTTTCTGCTGTCCTTGATAGTAAAACGTTACTTTTGTTTCGGATCTTCTTGATAATACAACGTAATTTTTGTTTCCGTCCTTCTTGACAGTACAATATTTCTTTTGTTTCCGATATTCTTGACAGTGCAAGTTAGTTTATGCTATTTTTGATTACGATTTTCTTTATAATACAAGGTTATTTTTGTTTCCGACCTTCTTGACAGTACAACGTAAATTTTGTGTACGATCCTCTTGATAGTATAACATTACATTTATTTACGATCTTCTTGACAGTACAAAATGACTTTTGTTTCCGATCTTCTTAACAGTGCAAATTTACTTTTGTTTCCGAACTTCTTGACATGGCAACGTTATTTTTGCTTCCGATCTTCTTGATAGTACAATGCTACTTTTGTTTCAGAACTTCTTGATAGGGCAAAGTTACTTTTGTTTCCGTTCTTATTGACAGTAATACACGGTTCGTTTGTTTCTGCTGTTCTTGATAGTAAAACGTTACTTTTGTTTCCGATCTTCTTGATAGTACAACGATACTTTTGTTTCCGTCTTTCTTGACAGTACAATATTTCTTTTGTTTCCGAAACTCTTGACAGTGCAATGTTACTTTTGCTTCCGATTTTATTTATAATACAAGGTTATTTTTGTTTCCGACCTTCTTGACAGCACAACGTTACTTTTATTTTCATTCTTGTTCATTGTTTTCCTTCTTTCTAACAGTACAATGTTTGTACAACTTTATTTTTTTGACTGTAGAACGTTACTTTTATTTCCGTTCTCCTTGACAGTAGAAAATTACTTTTATTTCCGATCTTCTTGATAGTACAACGTAATTTTTGTTTCCGATCCTCTTGATAGTACAGCGTTACATTTATTTCCGATCTTCTTGACAGTAGGTTACTTTTGTTTTCGTTCTTCTTGACAAATCAGCGTTACTTTTGTTTCCGATCTTCTTGACAGTAAAAAATGACTTTCGTTTCCGCTCTTCTAAACAGTACACAGTTACTTCCCTTCTCTCTTCCACATTGTAGTACAAAGTCCCTCTTCTTATTTATCCCCTCTTTTTCCACAAAGTTACTTTTCCATTTTCTCAGCTTGTACAAGGTAATTTTTCCCCCACCCAAAATAAATAACACCAAAAGTCATTATACAAAAAAAGAAGGAGTTAATCACGTTGACATGGTCTTCGACGCGACTCATAAAAGGGAATACTTTTCGTCGCTATGTTGATTTAAAATTGATTCATGCAAATTGGCGCTGCACGAGCAATTAACAATTCCTTGTAGACTGGCTGGGTATAGCTTTTGGGTGGGTGACTATGGACGAGGGGTCAAAGGGGTACTTTTGGATAGTAAGGCAAGGATGGAAAACGGAGTCAAGGGGTAGGTCGTGGTACGGGTTCTGGGAGAATGGGACGAGAGGTAGATGGGGTTTTGGAGGGGGGTGGAAGGAGTAGAAGAGCGTATAGCTGAGCTGATGAAGGACGAAACAGAGAGAATGCGCGATGCTCCGAGAAAATGGAATTAATTTGCTAGGATTAAATCCGCCTAGTGCTGTATAGAACGGCGAATGTTTCCAGCGTACGTGTGCAGAGGTTAGAAACGATTCTGTGTACCGACGCGTTACTTGGCGATGGTGTCTATCCTGCAATTCTAGGCGATGAATCTGCCAACCGGGAGTCCGAATTTGTTCAGAATATCTTTTAATTTATTTGGTGATTTCTTCTCTCCTTCTTTCTTTATCTCCTTTTTTCTCTCCCTTTCTTTCTCTCTCCTTTTTTCCTTCTCTTTCTTTCTCTTTTTTTCTTTCTTCCTTTCTTTTTCTTTCCTTCTGTTTCTCTCTTTCTATCTCCTTCTTTCTCTCTCTCTTTTTTCTCTCTCTTTTTTCTCTCTCTTTTTTCTCTCTCTTTTTTCTCTCTCTTTTTTCTCTCTCTTTTTTCTCTCTCTTCTTTCTCTCTCTCTTTTCTCTCTCTCTCTCTTTCTTTTTTCTTAATTTCCCCTTCTCTCTCTTTCCTTTCGTCTCTCTCGTTTTGTCTTTCTCTTTCTTAATTAAACATCACAACTTGTTTCATTTGCTGATTAGGTTTCTTGATAAACAGGGAATTGAAACTATAAAAAAAGTAAAAAAAAAAGAGTGGATTAGTCATGTGTGTTTTAGGATTAAACTTGGAATTAGTTCCAGTGGGGGGTTTCTAAATTAATCTTGGGAGGAATCTTGTGTGTTTGGATTTGAAATGATCAACTTCTATTAACCTTAACGATTATGTAGATATCAACTTGAATTGAGATTGTCGGATTTGTAAGCCACGATGTGGTTGTCATTTAAATGGTATTCAATTAAATATTGATCTGGACTGAGTTTAGCTCCGGTAAACAATTATGTCGGCTAATTACCATCCAATGTTGTTGGTGTAATCAAATTTGAGGAAGAGATCAAATTCACGGATCGTTGATACGATGGAAAAATTATCCGTTTTTAAGAAAGAGTTTTTTAACTGTAAAAGTAAGTGTTACTTTATGATTACAAGAAAACAAAAGAGTTACTTTGCGGTACCAAAAAAACAACAAAAGTAACTTTATGTTAACAAAAAACAACAAAAGTAACTTTATGTTAACAAAAAACAACAAAAGTAACATTATGTTAACAAGAAAACAACAAAATTAACATTATGTTAACAGCAAAGCAACAAAATTGACTTTGGGGTACCAAGAAACAACAAAATTAACATCATATTAACAAGAAAACCATAAAATTAACTTTTGGGTATCAAGAAACAACAAAATTAACATTATGTTAACAAGAAAACAACAAAATTAACTTTGTTGTACCAAAAAACAACAAAAGTAACGTTATGTTGATAAGAGAACAACAAAAGTAACTTTATGTTAACAAGAAAACAACAAAATTAACAGTATTTTAGCAAGAAAACGACAAAATTAACTTTGTTGTGACAAAAACAACAAAATTAATATTACGTTAACAAGAGAACAACAAAATTAACTTTGTGGAACCAAAAAAACAACAAAATCAACTTTGTGGTAACAAAAAACAACAAAAGTAACTTTATGTTACTTAAAAATTACCATTTATGTTACCAAAATTAACTTTGGGGTACCAAGAAACAACAAAATTAACATTATGTTAACGAGAAATAACAAAATTAACTTTGCGGTACCAGAAAACAACAAAATTAACATTTGTTTACAAGAAAACAAAAAAATTTGAAAAATTATATAAAGATAAAGTTAAAGGTATATGGATAGAAACAGAAAAGCTTATGGAAATGGAAAAAAGTTAGGGGGGAAAAGAGGGAAATAGAATAACAAAGAGAAAATGAAGGGAGAAGGAGAAACAAGGAAGAGGGAAGAAAAAAAAGAAAAAGTGAAGGAAAATTCGGAAGAAAGAAGAAAAGGAAAAATGGAATCAGGATAAAGATGGAAGAGAGAAGAGAGAAGAAGAATGAAGAAACTATAAGAAAAAAAAGAAGGAAGGGAGATAAAATGAAGGAAGAAGAGACCATAAAAAAGAAAGAATAAAAGAAAAGAGCGAAAGAAAAAAGAGAAGACAGAGAGGGGAGAAAAAAAAGGGATGCTTGGTAACGATGCCCGAAACCTTTGCACGAGCTGAACGTAAATCAACTACGAGTTGGGGATGAAATTCGAGGAGAGGTAAAGGGTGACTTGAAGGGGCAAGCGACGGGGCAAGGGCACGTTAAATGATCTCATTAGCACATTCCTCACTGCTTGTCGTCCCATGTGTCAACCAAACTCGTTTTGTCCTTTATCAACTGTCAACGACTTAACTTTCGTTGTGTCAATAGATTCTTGTCTCGCTCGAAAAAACTCTACTGTAAAAATTGAGTTTAAGTTGTAGCAACTTTTTTCTAGCACCTGCCTTGAATAAAAATTTCACTTGCTTTCCATTTCCAATATTTTGAGATTTTCAATTCTTGAGGGGTGAACGCATCTGTAAAGCTTTCGGTCTATTTTTATCGAAGATATTTTTATCGAAAATATTTTTATCAAAGATATTTTTTTATATCAAAAATATATTTTTAAATTCAGTAAAAAAGCCTTAAAAAACTGAAGAATATTTTTACCAATCATTATTACAAAATAACGAATATTAAGCAACTAGCGATCAGCAGAAAACCTTCTAAAGACGCTGGGTCGTTTTCTCAACTCTGGCTGGTCCGAAATCCAAAAACCAATTTTTTTTCTAATCACCATGAATGCTACTATCACTCCGATTTTTGCTGATTTTTTAATCTACAAATTACTATTTTTACAGCTCTTAAAGTGGCGAATTTTTTTCGAAAAAAATTTTGGACTTTTTTTTAAACCGCCGCCATTTTGTTAATAAACTATATTAAAATTTATCTTTCTGCTCATCGATAGGTACAATAATGAGAATGAAGAAATTTACTAATTTAAAAATTTTCAATGAACCAGGGTTGAGAAATCGACCCTAATCTTAGGACGCATTGAATACTTCAGTAAAAAAAATTTCGTTACCTACTCTATTTTTTAAGAAAAAATTTTTTTAAGGGTCGGTCAAAAAATATGTTATAAACAACAGTCTGAAGAATCTCTGTACCAAATTTTATAAAGAAATAATAAAAATTGCAAAAGTTATGCGCGTTTGAGTGATGGGTGAAAAAAATTTTGAGCTCCGAAGACGCTGAGCCGATTTCTCAACTCCTGCTTGACCGAAATTAAAATTCCAAATTTTTTTGTAATCACCATAAATGTAGCTACTATAAAAAAGAATGATTCATTTTTTATTTTTAAAATTATTATTGTTACAGCTCTCAAAGTGACACAATTTTTTTGTAACAAAATTCTTGGCCGTCTTTGACCCGTCACCATTTTGTCAAAAATTTTTTTTTAAAATTTATGCATCGGAATTTTAATAACTACATTTATGGGGATTGAGAAAAGTATTGGATTTTGTTTTTTGCACTAAAGAGAGCTGAGAAACTGACCTCGCTGTGAGATTACAATTTCCTTTTTTTTTTTTTTGAACAACATGTGTGTCAAGAAAAATGATTAAAAACAGTACTAAAAGTTTTTTTTGTTATTTAAAGCTCCTTTTTTAGTCTCTTTTAAACTGAGAAATAGTTTTTAATTTAAAAATGAAACATTGAATATCTGGAATACAAATGATTCAAGAGTCGAAAGGTGGGCACTAGAAAGTGAATAATAGTCCAGAGCACGGATCTAAGCAGAAATGAGCCTGTGCTGAGGTAAGACATTTAATGAAATCAGCACGGTGTCTTCAGTCTCCTCCCTCTTCTCTTCGAGCTGTTTTAATTATATCCGGCACCCCTTCCCCTCCAAGACTCTCGCTACACATCCTCGCGAAATACGTACACAGAACACACAGAAAGGAATCTTTAGGATGATTAGACTCGGGCTTTACAAAATTAGTATATTCCAAATTGTCGAGTCGTTCAACTTGAACATATAAAGTCTAACAATTTCCTTTATTATATTTCTTCCTTATTATATTGGTATTTGCTTGGATAAATTTTACATAATTTATTCGTAATTCTTGCCAGTGGAAAATGGTATTAGAGAAAAAAAAACGATTTTAATTGCAACTGATTATTTTCCGTGGAAATTCCATGGAATTTCCGTAGAATTTCCGTAGAATTTCCGTAGAATTTCCGTAGAAACTTCGTAGAAACTTTGTAGAAACTCCGTAGAAATTTTATGGAATTCTACATTGGAAATTTAATGATAGTTGCTGTAGAATTCTACATGGAAATTAACATGGAGTTTTTACTAAATTCTCCATGGAAATTTACATGGATTTTCTACGGAGTTCTACATAGAATTACACATAAAATTTCTACGAACGTCGACCTGTAAATCCACATTGAATTCCTATGCATCTTTCCATGGAATTTTACGTGGATTTTCTACATACTTCTACGAAATTTAATACAGAATTTCTTCAGAACTGTCCATGGATTTCCAACAAGTTTCTTCAGGAAATTTCTACGGAACTTCTCATGGAACTTCTACGGAATTTCTCATGGAATTTCTAAGGTATTTTTTCATGGAACAATCAACAGAATTCTATTTTGGTTTCCACGTAAAAACACCATGGAATTCTACATGGATTGACTTGTAAAAATTCTACGGAATTCCACGTGGAATTTATAAAGAGATTTTCATAGAATTTTCACGAAATTCTACGTGGGTTTCCACGTGAAAATATCATGGAATTGCACATAGATTGACACGTAAGAATTCCAAGAAATTTCAAATGGATTGACACTTAAAAATTCTACAGAATTCCATATGGAATTTCTACACGATTTTTCATGGAATTTCTACGAAATTCACGAAATTCGTACAATTCTGCACGGATTTCGACGTGAAAATTCCACGGAATTTTATGCTGATTGATTAATAATTCCACAAAATTTCAAGTGGATTGATAAGTGCAAATTCTACGGAATTCCACGTAGGACTTTTGTAGGATTTTTCATGGAATTCCCGCGGAATTCTACATTGCTTTCCACGTGAAAATTCCACGGCATTCCACACGGATTGGGAAGTAAAAATTCCTCGAAAAATCAAATGAATTGATACTCGCAAATTCCACGAAATTTTAAATGGATCGATATGCAAAAATTCTACGGAATTCCACATGGAATATCTACATGATTTTTCATGAAATTTTCACTAAATTTTGCATGGATTTCCACGTTAAAATTCCAAGGAATTCTACACAGATTACCACTTAAGAATTCTACGATATTTGAAATAAATTGACACGTAAAACTTCTACGGAATTTTCCATGAAATTTCCACGGAATCGTAATCTTTGATAACAAATCATTTGCAAACAAATATCAACAAAACCTTTTTTGTCATTGAAATAAAAGAATTTTCTTGCAGACAGATACATAAATTTGTTATTTTATCGTCACGTCTTTACAAGAAGGTAAAACTTGCTTCAAATGACAAGAAGAAATCGCGTGACTAAACAGCAATCTAGCAGCAAAAAGTCGAGGAATTTCAATAGCGCATAAAAATGAGATGTTTAGATGAAAACAAGGAGATAAACGTTCACTGTCGAGTGGCGGTTGGATGACCGACTCCAAAGAGGGGCCAGGGAGGGGAAGGGTCATTTAAATTGTAATTTTCAGTATATATACGTACGCTGAGAATCGCGTGTCTCTAATATATGCGCATCTCAAGACGTTCCGTGCACGACAATGTATTCTGTACCTACCTATGTCCGTACTTGTACCTGTACTTGTTACCTGCTCCTACTATCTTACACTCTGAGGTGCCAGTGTGAAGAAAAAAATTATTCAAACTCCACTCCTACTACTTTTATTGGTTTTAAAAACAATTCAAGCATCACTTTGTATTTTCGAGATACAAATTTTTTTCTCTGGGTATTTTTAAACTAAAAAAAGATTTTTATTGATCTCTTTATTATGTATACAATTAAGTGTGTATGTTTTTTTTGAATAAGCGTAAATAAAAATATTGTGTACAATTGTATCTTGCGCGTAGCATTGTATGTTGTGAGTAACATTGTATGTTGTGCGTAGAATTGTACGTTGTGCGTACAATTGTATGTTGAGCGTAGAATTGTATGTTGTGCGTAGAACTGTATGTTGTTCGTACAATTGTATGTTGTGCGTAGAATTGTTTCTTGTGCTTAGAATTGTATGTTGTGCGTAGAATTATATGAGTGCGTACAATTGTAAGTTGTGCGTACAATTGTTTATTGTGCGTAGAATTGTATGTTGAACGTAGAATTGTATGTTGTTCGTACAATTGTATGTCGTGCGTAGAATTGTATGTCGTGCGTAGAATTGTATGTTGTGCGTACAATTGTACGTTGTGCGTAGAATTGTATGTTGTGCGTAGAATTGTATGCTGTGCGTACAATTGTATTCTGTGTGTACAATTATATGGTGTGCGTACAATTATATGGTGTGCGTAGAATTGAATGTTGTGCGTAGAATTGTATGTTGTTCGTACAATTGTATGTTGTGTGTGGAATTATATGTTGTGCGTAGAATTGTTTATTGCGCGTAGAATTGTATGTTGTGCGTAGAATTGTTTATTGTGCGTAGAATTGAATGATGTCCGTAGAATTGTATGGTGGACGTACAATTGTATGTTGTGCGTGGAATTGTACGTTGTGCGTAGAATTGTTTTTTGTGCATAGCATTGTATGTTGTGCGTAGAATTGTACGTTGTGCGTAGAATTGTTTGTTGTTAGTACAATTGTATGTTGTCCGTACAATTGAATGCTGAGCGTAGAATTGTATGTTGTACGTACAATTTTATGTTGAACGTAGAATTGTATGTTGTGCGTAGAATTGTCTATTGTGCGTAGAATTGTTTATTGTACGCAGAATTGCATATTGTGCGTACGGTTATACTCGAATTCCGTCCCGCGGTAAGTGAAGACACCGAAATTCCGTCCGGTGGTTACTTTGGGCCAGCCCTAGGATCATTAGCCGTTAATGA